>JAQFXV010000860.1:0-17215 GCA_034694065.1 Camisia spinifer
TACTATAAAGACGTCTATGAATACGTCTGTGAAGATTCTCACTGTTCACCTGTTCGTACTTTCGGGTGTTATGTCTAAAAACCAAACAAATTCAACATTAAAAGCATGAAAACTTCAATACAAACTAGTTATGGAACTTCATATCAATGTATATCGAAAAAATTCACTAATGAAAAAATCTTTTACATGTATTTTGAAGAATGTGTTAACTATCATAAGAATACTCAGTCAGTTAACTCACTCTTCATTAGACATTGAAAAAAATTTTTCATCAGTGGGTTTTTTCGATAGACATTGATATGAAGAAATTGAATTGTGAAGAATTAGGAACAATTAAACAGACCTAAAAGTGAACTCTGGCTGAACAATTTGCATACACATCTTGAATGGACTCGAATAGAAATCTAAATCAGTAATAAAGTCCAATTGTGCGGTTCCACCAAATGAGAACTGTTTCGATGCCGATGTCTTTCTGTCTGAAGTTAACACTGTTTGTGAGCCTTGGAATAGAAGCGATCCTTTTGTGCGAACGACTGAATGGGAATTCCTATTCCATAGAGATATCTGTATTTCTCCGCTTAGATCTAGTGATAAAACTCCTCTTAATTGTTGTTCGACTACTAATCCATTAATCAATGGATGTGTTGACCAGTAATCAGATAATAATAGATTTCCCTGAAAAGCACTGGTTGGTTCTGAAGCAGTTCCAGACCAGACGTGACCCATTAGTTCTCCCGTTCCGGTGAAGAATACAAAAGGTCTTAATTGAAAGTTCATTAAACGCAATGACATTCCAGCCATTGTTGACTCGTCTGCGGCGGTGTCAGAACTCGCTTCTGAATCACCTTTAAATAAAAAAAATAAGAGTTAAATAACTTAAAAACTCAAAGAACTTCTCATATCATACCAGCGAATGATTGTAAACCTCTGGCAAACATTCCAACAGTCAATAAGTGCTGTGAATATCCTTCAGGTGAAGAAAGCTCGACATCAAAAGCAGATTCTTTGAGTAGTTTTCCTTTATTCAGTAATTCCATAAACATTTGATAAGAAGCGTTCATATTTTTGGTGCCACCCATTGTTCTCTTGAAGGCAGCGCTCGAGCCGTTAAATGTTGTCGAGTGTAAGTGCCAGTTGTTGTGCACGGATGTTATGGTTGGTGTTGAAGAGAATGCTCGGTTCCATATAATTGTCGCCAATTCATTATTACCTTAAATAACATAATTATATAGATATTTAGTTTGATATCACTTTTAAACTCATATAATGTTTTGTTTTATACCAAATGAAGGCAAATGTTTAATCAATTCTCGAGCTGTTTTCTCATCGTTTAGATATTTTGATATCAATTCGGCCGCAATTAATCTGGAAGTGGTTTCCTGTTCGTGATCATAAACAACACGAAGTAATAGATGTCTTAAACGAACATTCAATTTATCATCACTTCCGGACACTTCCAGACATTCTCTTAAGGCTTTCATAGCGGCGATCGATTCTCGTTTACCACTCAATGCATACTTTTTAATAGACTGATAAACACCGTGTTTAACAACTCCTGAGTTACCGATTGCATGAAGTAATACAACTCGACATTCAGTTTCTTCACATGAGTCCAATTGATTGGTTAATTGCTTAATAACTTTGGTCTAAAATTAATTGAATGTCAATTAAATTGTTGAAATATCTAGAAAAACACAAATTCAAAGCAATTCTCACCACAATATCAGTACTTTCTTCTAAGTTTGTCTGTCTATGAGATAAATGAGCCCTTAATAGTGTTCCGAGCATTAGAAGAGCCGTATGTTTGAGTTTTTCACTTTTCCACTTAGGAGTTAATGTCTGTATAAGTATTGAGTTAAGGATTTCACCACTCGATTGAGTAGAGGAAGAAATCTTTTCCATTTGCGACGCAGTCATAACCGAAGCCGCCAATGATACTAAAAATCTTTCTCCATATTCCAAATCATCATTTTTTGGTAAATTAAGATATTCTAAAGCGGCTGATAATGACTGTTCATTTCGAGATCCTATTTATCAATATTTAAGTTTCAAAAGTTTTCACAAATATTTTGAGCATTAAATTAATTGAGTTTTAAATACCGGCCAATATGTCGAGTATTGTTAATATGATTTCTCTTTTATTTTTATAAGTTTTAAGTAATTTTAAAATATCTTCTTTTAAAGCTCCGGCTCCTGAACTTCTGACTCTATCTATTAGTTTGAGATATGATATTGTCATTGGTATAGAAGCTATTGATTCTCCTTTTATTGCTTTTTCATTCTCTTTAACCAAATTCGCTAATGATTTACAGTTATGACAAGTTTGCACTTCTGGTGATAATGAAGATTCTGATGCAATCAAGTCTTTGCCCAATGTTTTCAATGCTTCAGATAATGAATTTGCGTTTAGTTTTTTAGATGAAGACTTTTTTTCTGATAATAAACTTAGAGTAAAACTAAGAAAAACAAATGAAATAGAAATAATGATTATTTCACGAATAGATGTCTATGAAAAAGAAAATAAATACGTGTTGTGTAGCAATGAATGCGCGTAAGAATATATTCTTGACTGTAATGAGACATTTTGCCATCCATTAGCGCTGTTGACAATCGGGTGATCACTGGCTAACTGTACAGACACTTGCCATTCATCCAAAACATCGGGAGATAGTATTGATTTGTGATCACTATTATTTGTAAATGACTTTTTAGTTATTGATTGACCCGTTTTTACCCATTCATATGTAGACTAAAAAATAAAAACAAATCAATAAAATTGATATAAAATGAAGAATTATTGAAAAAATAGAAACCTCTTCAGGTTTTTTACTCCTCAAATGTTGTAATAATGATTTCTTAAGATTAGTAGCAGTTATGGATTCACTTTGATGTACAAACACTTGTTCAATACGACCACTGCTGTCAATGTGAGCAAAGAGAGGGTGATTCCAGTCTTTTATTTTTAATCCATCACCAAATTTGGCACCACTTCTAGACTTAAACTGAGACCAATCGATGACCAAAGACAATAAATAGCTATCACTGTTCTGCCAAACATTCTCAACAGTTATTTGTGAATCAATACCAAAACCAGTGGGCTCTCGAAAGTCATTATTATTCATAATTAACTCACTTTTATAACTATATATATAACTGATCCCAACCAGTGGTCCGTGACAAAGAAGACCTGGCGCTGGATGACAGCAGACAGTTATCAATAAATAAATTGTTATTATCATTATGTTAAGTATAAATAATTTCATTCTTTGGCACATTTTTCTCAAGTTTTGAACAAAAAAGTTTTTACTGCAAATAAAAAGTAAATTTAATAGCACTCGATTAGAACATATGATAGAAATATATCATATGATTGATATTTGAAACTTTTTCAACATTTGATCTTAAGTTGCATTGAGTAACAAGTTTAAAAGCTTATCATTTCAATGAATTTTCATGACTTTGCGAATAATACTTATGAGAAGTAGTTTAATAATAATAACATATAAACAAAATAATTGGTAGTTTTTTCGTGAGATAATTTTTTACTTTTTAATATTAAAAACTATTAATTTAAGAGCAAAACAATGCGGAAGTTATTCATTAGGAAAAGAACTCCTGTTTTTCACGTGTAGAAAACTGTTAGTGTTTCACCTTTTAGGATATCTTCACTTTACTAAACATAGAAGTTTTTGAACTATGTATAAAAGTTAAAAAGACGAGTCGAGGAATGCCTTTAAGCTATTATTAACATAAAGAGAAAAAAGGACTCAAAACTTAATGACTTAAAGTAAGGGTAAGTCACTTAAGGATGCATTTTTGAGGGTAGACTCGATTCACTTATGAATTATAGTTAGTTCTCATAATTGAGTCAACTCGAGCTCTAAAATATGACTCATTTTTAGAGCTAACTCAACTTTTCCGAATGTTAAATTAGTGGTGAACCCAAAATATTGATTTACACTTTAATTACCTGCGTTTCGGCCTTGAAATTAAGGAATGTTAGAAACGGTTTGCTTTTAGTACTAATACCTGTTGTTATTTTCTATCGATTTTCATTCTCAAAACTTTTTTTCAGTCAAATTTATTTCCCCTTTAATTTTGAAGCTATTCTTTCAAAATTTTCCCCTTTTAATAGATTTCTTAAGCATTTCATTATGTTAAATATTTTGCATTAATTTATATTAATTTCAAAACCAATTCACTCTATTTTCCTGTTACGCGATTTGAAAATTATTTGCCAATCATTTATGATAATAATTCATAGAAAGATAGAATTTTCGATATTTCTCTCGAATAAAAGCGATTGTTTTCAAAACAAAATTAATCTTTGTTTCTTTGAATGAAAAAACTTAGAACTCATGCATCAAAAGTGGTTCGTATGGAAAAAAAAACATATTTTTCAAAAACTTGAAGGTGAAGGTCGAACAAACTCGTTAAAAATATAGACATACAAGATATACGACACTCAATAAGCTATATATTCGATGTGAGACAAGATTATGTGCTATAAAAATACATTTTAAGAACAAAAAAAACTCGTTTCTCAAACAGAAGAGTTAAAAAAGTTTTATTTATCGAAAGTGTCACTTTTGCATCACATAAATAAAAATAATCACATTTAAAAAGAAAGAATCGGACAATGATTTCAGGTTTTTGAATAAACTGTGTGTTAAAGTGAAACCTTTTCATGAAAAAAATGATAATTATTTGAGAGGCTTTGAGGGACAAAGTTTGAAAATATTATAAGTTGAACAAACTTAGAGAAAAATGTGTACTTAAGACTCACTTCAGAATCTGTATAGTATTTAGTTATGAAATCCTATCAAATAAAAGCTAATCTCAATTGAAAATCATTGTCATTGTTGAATATCAAGGGAATGGTATTCTTATCTAGAATTCAGTATTATTTATAAACTAAGTTTAGCTTTAAATTCAATGTAGAATTTCTTGACTTACCATAAAATAATGCCAAATATAATAATGAAAGTGACAACACATTTAATAAACTCATTCTTAAAAACTTAATCATTTTAACAATAGATTTAAATAATTATTATCAATATATTCAGAGTTAGTTCTTTGAATAGATGTCAGTCAATATTTTTGATATGAAAATCAATATAAACATTAAAATTAAACTATAATTTGATTTTAAAAGCGAAATTAAATAGACTTTCACGCATGTATTGAGGAAAACAGAAAAAAATTCACGTTTATCTCAAACTAAACCAACAACTTTTTGTTCAGTCTCTCAAACACATTACTTAATCAATTTGAATACAAGATATAATAACCTCTGCTGAAGACTGTCTTATTAATAAATGATGAGTTGTTCGTATATTTTCAATATTAGCAAAAGAGCTATTTTTATTTCGATATATAATTAATTAGTCAGCAAAAGTTATTCAATTATTTATGTCTATATTTCAATATCTATATACTTTTCGTTTAATATTGGTTTTAGTTTACATTATTATCTCCTGTTCTAAAACTTTGTACTCAGAGTGTATTCAATATCTTAAAAGAAATGCCAAATCACGACACTTGAGATATTATCTCAATGAAAATGCACTTCAAATCAGATTTCAATAGTTAAACAAAATTCGTTTTATTCTTTTCTTCATAAATTGTTATGCGTTTAGCTTTTATTACATCAAATGATTGGCACTCAAACACACAGTTCAATAAATACATTGACAAACACAGTATCAAATGATTATATATTTTTCTCTTATAAATCACTCAAAACTATTCAAATTCTAGTCATTTTAACTTCAATTTACAATTCATTTTATGTTTAACTTTACTTTTTATATACATTTTATTTTTCCGAGCATTCAATCAAAGCCTTTCAGATATTGAAATTTTAGGACAATTTTCTCGACATTAAAATCAAAGCAATTAATTAAGAATTAATTCGTTTTGTTAATTGTGAGTTAACATAACTATAATATCAATAATTGTTTTCTCTAAACATATTTTGTAGTAAAATAGTCTCTACTTTCTTACTAATTGTGTCACAAATTTATGGATTAACGAGAATTTTCAAAATATATTTATTCATAGATTGTGAGGATTTCATTATTTTGATACATGAGAAACAAGAGGAAAAATTGACGCCTTGTAACATATCTACAGATTGTTCGCTTTTTAATGATTCGAACTTTTAATTTGAGAAATGGTGTGAACTTTTATTTTTCAAATGTCACATGATTTTAAAGTTAAATATTTTTTGCAATTGAGTCCCTTTTTAATTGTTTTACAATTAGTTTCAGTGATTCTTATATACAATTGTGAGTGAAAAAAGTCTTACTCAGAAACTATTCTATTGATTATAACTATAGTATTATTTCTCCCCAAAAAATGTCTAATTTTATAAGATATTTAACTTTAATTACAATATTTGTTTTGCTATCATTTCAATCACAAATTGTTTTTTACTTAAATCTCTTTCTTTTTATACAATGTGTTTATGATCTGACGGAAAAACAGTTAGTTTTTTAGTAAGCAGAAGACAAAAGTGTTGACAAATGGTGAAAAATTTCGAAAAATGATTATAAAATATGGGCTCAACTCAAGAAATTAAAATATTTGGCATATATTTTGATCACTTGATAACAGAAATCGAGGGGAAAATTATTTATTATTAAATATCAACAAAATTTTCTAAAATAAAACATTTATTCAGATGAGAAAACATAAAAAATATATTTATAATTGTGAAAAAACAGCTATAATTTGGATAAAAGAGTTTTTACTTTTATTGAACACATGAAAAGCTAAGTTTAATAACTTCTCTATAATTTTTAACCAAAAATATAACAACTCTTCCATCAAATAGTAATTATTACACAAAATTATAGTTATAAATCAAACCCATAAATAAAAATCTATGTTAAAAATCAATTTCTCAACAAAAGAAGACATTTAACAAACTCTTATTCCAAGTGTTTTAGAAACAAATGAAAAAACTTTGCATTTTTGGCTTATATTTTACACAAGAAAACAGAACTCTTTAGCTATTAATAGGTTTTCTTGACATACGTTATAAACAGTTTGAAAAAATAATAATAAAATAAAGGAAACTAAAGACTGGTTTCATAAAAACATACAATCGAATAAATTATAAATAAAATAAATTAAATCTAATGCATAGCTGATTAGGGGTTTCAATGAAAACACAAGTATTTTAATAATAAAAAATATCAATCAATTAATTAAAACTCATGACAAACTCAGGCCATGATTTAATTCTTATATATAAAAAAAATAACTATAATATCAATAATATGTCAACGAATAGTCATTTTTAAATTGGGTAAAAAACTTTGTGCCTGTTTTCTAGGTATTGATCACACCATTTGTTTGTAAAGAGTAATAATTAATTTGTTATAAACACTGTTTCTGTGCGATATTTTATCAAATTCTATGCCTGTTGTGTTTGGAGTAGTCGTTGACGTGACTTCCGTTTACGCCTGAGAATTCTGGGCCACGGAAGCGGCCATTCGAAGGCTCGCTGAACGACTTGTGCCACTTGTGTGTCTATTCTCTCACCCGATGGACAGTTGAGTACATGTCCGCTTTCGAAATATTTGAATATATGCCACCACCAGACTCGAGATAAATAGTTTGTCGAGTTTTGAAACTAAACAATCAGATAATATTAAAACGATCAATAATTATACTTAAAATAGAATTTAAGATTAAAATTTAAGATTAAAGAAAAGATATAATTGTGGAAAAGATGCCAAACCTGTAGAGCATTATTATAGCAGAGTGTGTGATAAATCCAAAATATTCGAGTTGTGGCGAAATAAGCGATAACGATATCGATTAAATAGTGTCCGCGAGCTATCAATATAAATATAATTCCAGCCACTGATAAACTAAACATTAAGAGATTTATAAACTTCCAAATCAATGTTCGACAACGTGTTGGTATTGCGTATTCGCGAAACATTAAATATGCTATAAATGAGAAATACAATTAGATATTAAGTTCTGGAGAATGTCTTAAAGGCATTATATGTATACCTAATGTAAGTATGACTGTATGTCCTGAGTATATATAATCTCCACAATACGAATGTCGACCATTTATTGATAAACCCATTCCGAGACTCATGTAGAAGACTCGGGAGGCTATTATTGATATATATTGACCAGTGGTTACGATTGGATCCATTGAGGGATCGGTTCCATTCTTTAGCTATTAAATCAAGTATAATAATTAGTATATTATTTCAATTTATTTGTTTTTCATTTTATTGTTAAACATATGAAAAAATTAAATATTTTGCAAAACATATCATATTATGTTTAAGTTATTTATTTAAAAACCGTTATAATTAAGAACACTTTTAATTAAGAAGAAAATCAGGAATTAATTATTTATTACTAAGTCATCAATTTTTATCAATAATAAGTTGAGTTGAGAACTAATTGAATATTCTTCGGGAATAAATAAATTATGCCTTAAATTAAAGTTACAGGAAGTTTATCTCGTAATCAATTAAGTTTTATGAAGAGTTTAGTATTATTATTCGATCAATTTGTCATTTGATTTCAAACTAAAAGTTGATTTCATTTTTAGAAATACAAATTATAAGTTATTCTAATAAATAAACAATTTCAAAACTAATCCAATTTTTGATAGTATGATAAATAAGATTAATCAACAATTTATTGAGTTTAAGGTTAACGAAATGAGTTTCAAATTAGAAATTTTCGATTTAAGACTGAATAATAGTTATCTTATATTCATATTTGTAACTCATTTAATATGATTTCTTCACAATTTCACAAATTTAATATAATATTGACTCAAGGCTTATGTCAATACATATTCCGTTTTAGAATAAATTAATATAAAATCAATTTTGAATAAAACTACAAATAAATTGAAAAAATTATAGATCTTTAAGACAAATAAATAATTATTTTCACTTAAATTAATAAATAGCTCAAAAAATGAGGTTTCAATGTCTGCAATAGATTTGTGATAAGAAAAATTGCCGACAATTAGAGAAGATATGATTTTTAGAAATGACTATTGAATAAGTGGCTGAAAGCTATAAAATTGATTTTGATTTAACTAAGAATTACTGCTAATGATGCGAAAGAGTTATTCAAGTGTTGTAAATGACATGGTTTTAATTTTGTATCATTATTGGCCTCAATTCAACAAATGCTTCATATGATTAAAGGGGGAAAAAGTTTTGATAACCACATCCTTTTTCACATAATATATCATTTTGCATAAAAAACATTTTAATCAATTGTATTTATGAGTTCTTTTGACACTTTAATATTAGCAACAATTTGAAACTAAGCTATTTTATTGACTTCTCAAATAATCCATTGAAGTGTTTTTTGTTTGAACTTATTTTCATCGCTATTATTTATTAAATATCTTTTGGTTTGACTTTTGAAATATTGATTTAAGTTAATATCCTTTTATTAAAATGAATTAATGGGAAAATATTTGGTAAATCATAATTGAAATGAACTATAAGAACGTGATTTCAGTTAAAATGATGCTTCAAATAATTATTATAATTAATTATTAATAATTCAAACTATAGTGTGCGGGAATTTCGATCAATAATTAATATAATTGTAAAGACGTGAAGATTAGAGTGTTTTTGATGCGGAATACGACATAATATTTTTTCAAAAGCAATGATAACTTTGAATATCGATTTATGCTAAAAACAAAGCGAATCAACGATAATGTTATACAAAATTCATGGAAAACACTCTGTCTTTCAAAATGATTGAAAGTTAAATGCAATAACTTGTAAGTCAACACTTATTGCTTGCATTATAAGAAGAGGAATATTTTGCAATATTTTTAAGTTAATTAGATTTTCATGTTTGAGATGAGCATCAAATATCTTTCAAAAAGCTTTTAAACTCATCTTATTTTTAGATCGTTTTAATATTTATAGGAATTAAATTAAAATAAAAAGACATTTTAATTAAAAACTCAAGAATTTTCGAAAGAAAAGTTTACTTTATATAAAATCCTTCAGAGGTTTTGTTATAAATGATTTGAAACATTATTTGATTTGAAAAATACTTTTAATCAACTCTAAGAATGAGTTGAGTTAACATTTACTATATATGAGTTGAAGAATTATTTATTATCAAAATGTTGTGCAGAAAATACTAATAAGAAAAATGCTTAAAGGCTTGCGATTCTATATTTGATAACAAAGTTCAAAAGAGACAGAAAAATAGATAAAAAGCCTAAACTTTATGTTCAGATAACTCATAGAATTATTATCAAAAGACATAAACAGTACGTTTATTCCCATTTTGTTTAAAAATTTACATAATTCTAAGTCAAAAATGCATACTTTGTATCAAATATTTTATGTCAAATATATTTATTCTGAAGATGACAAACGAATTGAAAAATGTTCAGATTCTTCTATTATTATTATTATTATTCTGTTGTATAACTGTTTCAACAAAAGTTGGAAATGTAAACATTGCTATAAAATTATATGTTTGATAAGAACTTAAGCCTATCGTTTCATATCTATTCAGTTTTTATTCAACTTCAATTTTTTCTAAACACTTCTGCTTTACTTCCTTTGCTGTCAAAATAGTTCTGACATTTGTTAATCCCTTATTGAACAAAATATTTAACACATTATTGAGGCTCTGCTTCTGAGTCAAGAAATATGAGCTAAAAATAATAGTTAACCACTTGAATGACAAAAAGATCATTAATGAGAAATAAATTCCTTCAGTCTCTGGGCATAAGTATTCCTATAATAATAGAGAAGTCTTTTGAAGAGAAACTTAGGGAATGAATGAATAAGAGATCTCTCTTAACATTAAATGCTTTGAATTGACGTCAAAGAGCGTAACCTCAGAGGGAAAGTTGCTTTTCATGAACAACAGAATCATTAGAGAATAAGAGACAAAATCGTTCTCAAAGACATTACAGAAAACTAACTAAAATTCATGTTCCAATACATAAACATATGAATTGATAAAATATCTAATGAAGAGATGAATGCATACCAAAAATGAGAGCTTTTTTCAGAACAGTTGTAGAAAATCTAGACTTTCATCGTTTTATTTTTGGTCTGGTTTTGAATAACAAAAATAGATTAACTAAACAATAGTGAGTGAAGCAAAACATATTCCACTTAAATATAATGTTAAAGATGTATAAAACTATATGATATTAATGTTTATAATAAATAGGCGACGGCTGGCATAGCAACCAAAGGGTTTAATTATTAGTTATTCTGTCAAACATTTGAATAAAGGATATTTGAAACTCAGGTTTGTGAAAAACAGATCTTTCATGTCATTGATAAGTAAATACGAAATGAGAGTAAGGAATTATTTCATTAATTATACTCAATGTGTAATAAGTAGTCAAAATAGACGACTTCTAATGGGATTAATTTATGTAAATCTATAAATATCTTGCCCTTCATTCTCGACACGAGAATTAGTTATGCATTTGAGAAAACCTTCAATTACTTAAGTTTATAATCAAAATAAATTCAAATTTCGAAAACTTAAACAATTTTAAGCATAAATATATTAAATAAGTTCAGAAACTTTTCACTAACAAAATGATAGCAATAATTAATAAATGTTTAGAAGTTTAAAGTGAGATAAATTATGATAAAAAAAATTACATAAACTTTCATAACTCTATAAACAGGATATAAATTAATATAAATTATATCTCAAAATATCAGATATACTGACGTAAAACCGAGAAAAAAGTTACAAATGATGTCTTATAAGTGAATAATTATGATAAATTATTCTCCAATAATATATTGAATTGAGTGAACGGTAAACAAGGAAAATGAATTAATAGTAGAGACAAAAGTGTCAAAAGTATAACAATAAATATAATGAATTTGCATAAAACTAAACATTATAAGAATAAAAGATAATTGAGTACTAACTTGTGGTGAGCAGTAATAGTTTTTATTAGCGATTGGAAGTTGTGTTGAGAGCATACAAATGGCCCGAAATAAATACAATACTCCCATAATTATACACAAACGGCGAAAAATAATTCCACTATTGATCAAAAAATAAGAAAACAAATTAGTTTAGCAATAAAATAATGATAATTTGGAAACTGTAATCAATTATATTTATAATACAAACCGATATCTGTGTAGAAAAATGAGTAAAACTATTGCAGTGACTTGAATAACAATAAGATACTCGGCTACAGATAGAGCCCAATCAGCTCTGGGAAAGACATCGAAAGCCATATCAGGCAAAGCGGGTTGACCTCTAGGGACGCGTTCATGAATAATAGCCAATACAGTCAGGTTTAGAGTCATATTACAGAAAACAAAGAGAAACGCTAATAATGTACGCCATAAACCATTTGCCTCTTTAGGCGACAGTTTGTCTGTTTTGCGAAGAAAACAGGTATCGATCGGGGGTTCGATCGGTATTAAAGTTGAACGATCTTTGGTTGAAGAAGATGTCGATGAATTGAGTGATGAATCAGTTATAGTTGTGGTTACGGTTGGCCGTAATGTAGCCGTTGTAGTGGTCGGTATCATAACAGTTATGCTGTTGTTATTGTTATTATGATGGCTGTGATCAGCTCTTAGTAGTGGTACATAATGTGTCTCATGTGATGGTGAGGGCAATAATGGTTCTGATTCTGTGCGCGAAACCCGATCACTGCTTGAATTTGTCCGCGATGTTAAGCGTACTGTTGACTGATTCGCGTTCGCTATTGTTATCACTGAAGACCCCGAATCGGCCATATATTACACGATTCAATTCGTTTTAAGGAATTCACTTCCACTCTAATGTACCTTAAATTTGAATTTAATTTATTATTATTTATCGTTTTAAATTAGATCGACTTTTTTATTTCATTTCAATTCGCAATCAATTTTTATTTAAATTATCAAGTCTTTTGTTTGACAAATTATTTTAGTTTAGAGTTATTTTAATACTTAAACTACTTTTTATTTTATTTTATTTCAGTTGAAAAATTACTTATTATTAATACTAAAAATTTATTAAAATATTAAATTTTAAAATTGTATTAAAATATTAAAATTTATTAAAAATTATTAACTATTTGTGACATATTGAAAAACCTTTTATTTTTAATTAGATTTCATAAATGATAACTGAAATGATTGATAATTTGTAGTCAATTTATAATGAATTTGAGAGCAGGATATCATTTATGAGGAAACAGTGTTTCAGAAAATAAACAACAAAAAGAGTTTATTCGATTGAGAAATAGAAAAACTAACAGAACTTTTTGTTTGATAAAAAATGACATTGAGTGAGAAAATGCTAAAAAATAAATAAGACCTCAGTGTTGAAGCTATAAACGTTTGAAACCTATGAGTTTACTGAACAAAATGATCAATTAAAATAAGATTAAAGTCTATTTATAAGTCCAATAAATTATTGTCAAAGCTCTTCATTCAATAGAATTGAGAGAATCGTTAATCTAATGGCGTTTTTACGAGAAACAGAATTTGATAGTAATCGAAAATAGCGTGTCATCAATAAATTAATGATAAAACTAAACAAAATCTCGAATCGATATTGAATTTATGTCGAGTCAGACACTCGTTAGAACTGTTAGAGCTTTCAATTATTATATTACATGACATTTGTGTTAAGAATTATTAGAAATATAAGTTTTGTAGACATATATTCCTGAATATTCTTCGTACACAACGAATGGCAAACATATTATATGATTGGTATGAAAAGCAATAACAATCATAAGTAAACATGAAATGAGAAATATTTAGTAATAATACGAATGAAATATTAATGATTTAAATCGATCGCAACATTAGTATTATTAAAGGATAGATTTTTATCTGACTATTACATGATATAAAGCCATCAATACCTGTATAAATGGATTATAAAAAATTATTTGAGACAAAAGTAGATCAACAATAAGTAATTAGAAAATAAAATAAACATTTGGCGAACTTTTATTCGCTTTACTTATAAATTATTTTCTCTTATGTATTGTTTTTAACGACTATTTTGTAGCGAAAAATATTATGAATTAAATTGAGTGCCATTTAATTTGATGGAAAAGATGACGTTTAATAAGGGTTTCGATTATTTTCTCTATTAATTCAAAATAAAATGAAAGTATTTGATAAAAAAGGTTTAAAGCGTTATAATTGAAAAAATTAGTCGAATAATGAATAAAAGGTTAATTTGATAGCATTAGGAAATAATTAAAAGTAAATTAACTTTGAATAAAGCATTTGATCGATAATTTGGAAGATGTGTACGTTTGCAGAAAAGATTTCTTTTTAAAAATCATGAATCAAATCACGTAAAAACAAAACTGAGTCAAAAAATTTCAAACTATTCCATATGTTTAAGCTTTTTGTTTAAACATTTGTTATGTTTTTATATAATAGTTTTCAAATTGAGTAAAAATAATGGAATTTTACTATTGATTGATTCGTTGAAATATTTTCCTTCAGTTTTCCTCAATATTTTTGATAAAAACAGGACAAAAATATCTAACTCTTAACCTAAAATTTGAGATCAAAAGATATTTTTGAAGGCTGTGTGACTCAGTTCTGATCCTATTTATGTCTAACATGTAAGTTATTCATAACTTAGTTTTTTAAACACTTAAGAGTAAAATAGTTTTCTGCAGACGTAAACCTTTCAAATTATTGTTAATTTATTTTGATGTTTCGATCAAAGAAATTAAATTAAAATCAAATAATTGTAGTTTTTAGATCTTTCCCAGAAGTATAATAGCATAGTATTTACATTATAATAGGTTTTATGAACCGTTAGAGAACCAGTACTTTTAGTTATTTAATGATATACTTTTAGAGATCGATCCAAATGTAGAGCTTATATAATATAGAAGTAGTTTTATATGATATGATATAAAAGTATTATAGATAATAGACATTAATGTTATGCATGAGTAGTGAGACAGGTGTTACTTAAGAGAGTGTTCTATCGATTATTCGACATTTCAATTGCTTTAAGAACTTATCAATAAATTCAAATTTGTCAGCATTTCATTATGGTTTCAAGTTTTCAAAAACAATTTACATATCATTTACATTTTCCATAAATCATCCATTTTTTAATCTCATTAATTATATTCAGAAATGTTTCGCAAAAACGTCTGATATTTGATATGTTAAACAATGAAAAGCTTTTTTCAAATTCTAAATAATTAATGACTTGTTTTGTAATTTTCACAATTGTTTGCATTAAAATTATGAAATATATGATTAATTAATTATTTTTTGGATCAAATTTGATCGAAATGCCAATTTTTTCGACTAAACATAATTCGATGAATCGGTAGCAAAAAGAGCGCATCAGTTGAAGTGCGTTCAAAATAGCAGAAGTAGTCTCTGATCACAACAATTGTATTAATGCGTTAAACAATGTAAATATAATGCGTGTCAAAACACTATTAAATAATCGAAATTTATTAAAAATCAAACATTTTATACTATAGTTTAGAAACAAAACTCTAATTCATTCATAATAAAGAACGAAACGAACATTTAAATCAATAATAAATTGACACCAATTTTATTGAAATTCATGAGAATAAACATATGAATCAAATGAATAACCATTAAATATATAAACTTTCAAATAAAACATAATTTCTTGATTTTGAAGCTTTTCTCAAACATATATTCAATGAATAATAAATAAATATAATCAACATTTTCAAAAAATTGAAACAATTCCAAAAACGTAGCAATAAATAATTGAACGGAAAAAACCCCACAAATAGTAACACAACTAAAAAACACAAAAATCGTTTGTAAATAACCTAATAGTCAATAATTTATTAGATAAGTATTCAAATAAAGTAAAATAAATGACAAAAAATCACTTTTCAAACAAAATAAGTATAACTGAAAATACCTTTTGAAAAATGAGGAAATATTCCGAAAAAACGAATCCAACAAAAGAAAAACTGAACAAACAGTATAGTAAGAAATGAATTAATAGTATTTCTCTCTCTTTGACAACAAGATAATAATAGTGTACGTGAAATATAGGATAAGTTTAACATTACTTTAGGGGCGAATCATATTCATTGCCATTGAATAATCACTGCATGTGTTTATCTATAAATCCTTTAACTATAATGTGTTATAAGAAAAAAAATGAAGTGCTTTATCATAGGATTAACTGTTATTTCGCAGTCAGTAAAGAATTCTCTGACCCATAGAATTAGCATTATTTACAACTTCTAAGTGAGGGCTTATGTTGTGGTCAAGATTTATGGGATCAGTGGTTGAGAAGAATTTTAGAATCTATTGTTAATTGAGGTGAAGACTAACATTATATTCAATTAAATAACTTTATATAACATAAAAGCCTTACGTTTGTTACGCTTTTAACGAACAAAAGCTGTTTATCTGATTAAATGACTCCAAATATCATTTATATATATTATTAAATTGGGTTTGTTTTCCGCCACAGATTTTTAGCTCAAAAGCATTTTAATCAACGTAAGTGTGGTTAATATTTGTGTTGAGTTAATAGGAAACATAATATCAACAACACTTAATACTTATCATACGTAATACACGAGGAATATATGGATTTGTTGAAGTTATTCTCGAATAAACTAAAAGACAAAAACGAAAACAATGTTTTCGGTGAAGTTAGACATAAAGAATGCTGTTATTGATCGATAGCATTATTTTTAACTTCTGTTTTTGATTCCCTGTTGTTATAGAATTCTGTTGAAGAGATAGCAAAACAATGTTTTGTGTTTAAGAGAATAAAATCCAGTCATGGACAAGAGGTAGGTTTGCTATGGGTATAACCCCTCCCCCAAGATTTTCATAAATCGAAAATTAGTGTTTAGTCCCATCTTTGATTGTAAGTTGAATTTCGAAAAAATAGTGCCTTCGATGTTTGAAAAAAATCAACTAGATTTATAAATTCTAAAATTCAAGGTCAAATGTTTCTACGCATTTTCAACTAATTTTAGGAAAATTAATAAGAATTTTCGAATTAAAAAAACCGGAAAAGTTTTTTTCTCTCTCAAATTTCTGAAAGATTTTCTTTTAAATGAGTTTTGAACCCCCTCTGAAAGAGAAAGAACGATGCCTGGCCCCTATGGGAAAATGCCTTACGGTGCACCCGCGATTTGATGATATATTTTTGTAGAGGACATCGAACTGATCATAAGTTATAA
>JAQFXV010000861.1:0-17207 GCA_034694065.1 Camisia spinifer
GTTCTTCGCTAAATATTGTGGCAAAAAATGAGTTTAATTGGAAAATTGATTCCTCGCCGGTTTTCAAATCAAAAATTAAGGAATAAATTTACACTTCTAGAGATAAATTAAGACAATTTATGATAAAAAACAATTACATGAATTAAATTAGATGACAAAAAGTGAGCTAAAATCAGTTTATGAGTAAAAAAATTGGGTATAATTAGGTTTCACCGGTCATCTTAACCCACTTCTAGAAACAATCATTAAAAACATATTTAATGAATAGATAATTTGATAAAATGAGTGAAGCTCTATAGAGGGATAGCATGTTAAGTATATATCAAAGTTTAAAAAAAATTGAACTTAAAATAAATTATTTATTGAAAAAAGCCCACTAATTAATGAATGGTCTAGTACCTTAGCATTATGTATGAGTAAAGCAACAACAAATTATATTCAATTTGCTATTAAAACAACTATAAAAGTCCCTATT
Organism: Camisia spinifer; assembly: GCA_034694065.1. Classification (NCBI taxonomy): domain Eukaryota; kingdom Metazoa; phylum Arthropoda; class Arachnida; order Sarcoptiformes; family Camisiidae; genus Camisia; species Camisia spinifer. The sequence goes on from JAQFXV010000861.1 coordinate 476, forward strand.
CATCAAGAGGTTAAACAACAAACCGAAAAGATTCACTTTAATTTTCCACAAGTTTCACCATTCATAAGAGGGGGAAAAAGATAAAACCTAACGATTTAAGACTTAGTTTTATTTATATATAACTTTATATAAGTTTTATATAAACATTCAATAGCTATTGAAAAGGAAAGATATGAGCATTTATTGTAATTTAGCATTAAAAATAACGAAAAGTTGTTTCAGTTACTAATTTCTAGTGTTGTTTCACATGTTTTTCATTTTACTTTCTGTTACTTTTCGACTTTGAGTTTTATTTAATTTGCTTTTACTTTGAAAATCAGAACACAACTGATTTCAATATTATTCGAAAATCTAAAAAATTATTTCAATGAATTATCAAATATTTAAAACAAACTTCTATTTAAGATTTTATTTTGACTCAAATTATATACATTATGATTACAATAATAGTTGAGAAAAAAATTCACAGAAATGTTTGTTTAGTTATAATGTAAGTGAAAGTAATGAAAATTTAAATCTTTGAATGTATTACCGGTTTCTATGTTTTAATCAACTTGTTTTCGCTTCATTAGTGTCTTTCCTTCGCCTTTAAAGGCTTCGAAACCAATTTTTGTTTCATTAATTGATTGATCGGTATTAGGAATGGGTTTATTAGTTCTGATGAACCGAAGAGTTCCGATTTGATATTCGTAATCAGGTATTCCTCGTCTTTCTTTTCTTAGAGCTAACTTTCCATTAGAGACATCATTTGGTGACAATTCTTTGAGTTTTCCGTCCAAACGATTCCCTTTTCCAGCAAAAGCCACAAAATTGTCGCCATTATCAGAATGAATATCTTCACTGAGAACAGAGCTATTGTCGTCGCGATTCTCTTCATCTTCAGTCATAATCTTATCTCTAATACGTTGGGGTTCTTGATATCCAACCGGAGCCGCAAATTCGACATTCATATCACACTCAATGATACTGACGGCCGGACCCGGTTTGGTCTCTAATACACATAATTCATAATTTTTATCGTTATAATTGATTGCAATGACGTCTCCAGTTGTCAAACACGCAAAGTTTCGCAATGCGTTCTCAAGAACTGCCTTTTGATTATGAATATCAAGAAAGTCAGGCGATTGGGGTTGAAATTTGGAGAAAGTGGCGACGGGTAGGTTTGCACTCTCTATCTGTATCATTGCTCCCTCTTCTAGAAGAAGATTCCTCATCATCCAATACGGAAGATATACTTTACCCTCATCTGCCACAAACTCAAGAACACCAGAATGTGTGAAACGATTGTGTCTATTGTTAGTTAACTTGAAAAGCATTGGATAAACAATATTAAGCCTTGTTAAAGCATCTAAAGCCGAAGGTGGCATTATTATTTTACCACCTCTCTCAACATCTGTTCGTTCATTCCCCGGAAGCATTGATACCGAATAACATTTATATATCGTATTAAACGGACGAAACTGTTCGTGAAATAATCCAAAGCTAAACATTTTAGACAATTATATTATATTTTAGACAATTAAGAGATTATTCAATCTTAATTTTACACAATTTATTCATCTATTGTTTATTATAATGCAATGTCACTCAATATTATTGATAATATTATGACATCATATGTTTTCATTTAATTTTATATTCAAGAGTAATGTTTCAATTATTATAAACTATAATATAGTATTTTATATGAATGTTTTCTTAAAAGGGAACTCATATTATGAACATTTTATATGTTTATCTGTTTGCGAAATATTTAGAAATCGTGTGCAAACCTCTATAAAAGGGGACTTTAAATACGTTATTATATCGATATTGATATTGTTTTATTTTAAGGCTAGATTTTAATCAATATTTAACTTTTAAATCATTTGATACCTTATTCAAATAGACATTAATTCATAGCATTAAAAAGTTCTCAATTAATATCAATTGTGTGTCAATTAGTTTTGGCTCAAAATTCAATTTTAATAATAAGTAATTACTGTTAAGTAACAGACTTTTTGAGTAAATACTGAACAAAATAGAAAAGTTTCAATTGATTCAATCCATTATTCCTTTCGAAGCTTTCAATTCTGATGTGATATTCAGTTAAAGATGGCTTATATTCGGCCACTTTTTCACTCTATTTTGTTGGCCTTTTATTTAATTATTTGTCAAATTATACCTTCTTTTCAATGTAAGTCTCATTTATTTATTTAACTTTAATTTGAATTCAAGATTTTCATAATTTCAAAACAAAATTATAGGTAAAAAATCAAATTATATTTTCTGTTTGTTTACTGTTCAGAATCTAATGTTATCTCAAATGATAAATGCTTTAAAAATCTTGATTATGTATTTGTAAAGCTTTAGTTATAAGTTTATAACTAATGCCACACCCGTTCAGATCATATTATACTTATTGTTGAATTTGATTTACAATTAGTTAATCTATTGAATCATTCAATCAAATATTGAGTCAACTTTTGTTAATCTCATTGGTATTGCATTTCATTAAACATTGCATTCAATTCATTAATCATTGCATTCAATGATAAGATTCTGTTTTGATTTTACTTCCTATTGATATTAAGATAATATTAACTGTTAGTTTTTCTTCTAATTCTATTAAATGAGTTAAATTTATTCTTCAAATTATTACAATCTCTAAAGAGTAAAGCTTTAAATATATTATTTTTGTTGAAAATTTTGTATTATTTAGTGTTAGTTCACAACCAATTTCAATAACAATTCAACTTTTTGAATAAGTTTCTGATAATAAAAGTGATTGCACTCTAAATATGAATAATAAATCTTCAAGTTATTCAAATATAGACCAAAATTTTTGATATCAACACTTTTTAAATTATTTATTGAGATATTTTTTTTCTCGAATTATTTTCTACTGAATAATGACTTCTATAATGACAACAATTCTTTAATCATTCTATTATTTGTTTGAAAAGTTTGACTCAATATAAGATTTAATTTTTAAAATATGCATAAAATTATAATAAATGAGTATTTATATTGCATTCAATGTTATTTTGCAGTCAAATTATTTTGAATATTATTTATTAAAATAAGCCTAAAATTAAAACTATTTGAAAGTAAAGCTTTAAATAGATTTTTGTTTGTAAAATATGAATGATATGTCATATTTTGAAAGTCCTTTTATGGAAAATTGGACCAAATAATAGCTCAAATTCTATTCATAATATCAACTTCGGATTATATATACTTTGAAAGTAACGAAATTATTTTGAGCCAAAAGTAGATTAACTTTATTATAAACTTATGCGAAACATATTTCAAATCATGGAATGTCAAAAATGAATGTTCAGAAACGTTTTGATTTGATTTCAAGGATTTGAGAGAATCTGAAAGTAAGCGTATATTAAGCTAAAAGACCAACATTTGGTTTGAATTGAATTGATTTATCTATTGAACCAGTATTTATATTGTAGAGAATTTCCGCTCAATTAGTGACTGATAGATAAGTACATAATCTATTTTTGACTCTTATTTTGTATGTCTTATAAAAATAGTTTAAGACTATTTAGAGCATTGATTGATAAAATTTTGATCAATTTTCAAATAATTCAAAACATTTTGTTGAGCTATATTTTTAGATCAATTTTGTCTCAAAAACTTTTATTCATAGAAATCAATTGACAAATGTTAGGAAGCCTTAAATTTGTTTTATTGTTAGAGTAAAAATAGAGCGATCGAAGTGTCGATCGTTTTATTGTGGAAGACCTTAAACATAAAATCAATACTTTAGTGGAATACTCAACAAAATATTGAATAATTGAATGTTAATAACTTTTAAGCTTTGCTAAAAACAACTCATTGAATAGTTTACAGAATCTCATAATTCCCTTACAGTTGAATTTGATAATTAAATGACATAATGTTAGTTCAAATTTATTCAGATTGATCACTAAATTATGCTGAAGATTATTGAATTGATTCTGAAAAACATAGAAACTATTTATCAATAAAAACTATCATTCAATTTAATTGTTTCAATGATATGTTCTTTGAGAGAAAACAGAAAAAAGTCAAATTTTATTCAATTAGAATTTTGCAGATTTCAAAGTCTAGGCTTTATTTCTAACTCATAAATAAAATTAATTTCAAATGTATTGAATTGAATAATTGTTAGAATAATATTTGAATTTTGTTTTACAGTAAACTCAAACCAATTTCAATCTACTCGACAATTGTTTCCACTGAGATCTTATAGAGACGTACAAATAGTTCGGTATCAAATTCCTAATGAAGTGTTGATCGCAAGCTTTCGTTTCAACGCATCGATAAATGACTCCTCATATTTGAAAAGCTATTCACAAATAAATTCATTGACGTTGAGATCATGTAAAGCGCTTGACATAAGTTTTTATCTTCGATGGGGAACTCTTCCAATCGTTAACATAAACAACGCTTCATTTCCAGAAAATTTCATTTTCGAAGACAGTCAACAATACATAATAAGCTTGAAAAGCGACTCAAGACTAGTCATATTGAATATTACGAATCCATTACCCGGTGATTGGTTTGGTTTGTCTTTTTTGAATAAAGTCGACGATAGAATATCACAAAAAGGATTAGAAACTGAATGTCAACACAAACTAACATCCAGTCTATCACTTAATAGAGTGAATACATTGTTTCCAACCGATAATATAATAGTCTTAACGCCTACCGTTTCATTAGTACAAAATATAACACATTCTGCTTATTATAAATTTTATACCAATTATAACTGTTTTAGTGCCAAATTAGTAGTACAACAATGCGCACAATTACCAGAAGTGCCCCAAACCAGTGGCACTTTCTGTCCAATCGTTATTTACTCGCGAGCTTTAGCTCTTCCGAGTTCTCACATAAATGACCTCTCATTGAATTGCAGTAAAGCATACAATTCTAACGATGAATGTGTATTCGATTTATTTACAATCGCTTCCGATTCCTGGAATTACATTCAAATCGAACCCTTTGGCGTCGAATTCAATGAAGTGGTCGAAGCCATTGAATTCAAACTTCAACTAATTATTGAACAAAATCATAACTGTTACGAACAAAACAATGATGCCATCAGTTCTAGACCTCAATCACAAGAATTATCAAATTATATGACTTCATATTCTAGTCGTTCACTTTCTAATGCATCGCTCGAAACAATAGAACCCTTTCGTCCTAATTATATAAAACTTACGCGTTATGACACAGTCAGTACTTTTGAGTTTAAGTACAGTCATGTCGACGCCACCACTTTTAAAGAAAATCAAACCAGTTCTGTCTTTTTCGATATTCCAAACGATCGCATTTCAGTACTCGAGTTTGGAATCATTCCTCAGTCAGATAACGGCGGAACGCTTTCTATTGATTTCTTGATCAATCCCTTTACAAATACGAGTCAACAAAACTATTCTATAATTTTATGCCTCGAATACGGGAGAATAGGTCTCACTCCTAATTGTTTAGCTGAAGTCAAACTGAATACAAGTTCACCCGAATTCAGTGCCGGAACTTCTATGAAATCAATTCATATTCCATATCCACGATCTGGAAATTGGTTTTTAAGTCTCAAAGTTGAATGTTATCATTATGAAAATGAGTTAACAGAAGCTGAAGTCATCGCTATGTCGTGTGAGTTGAATAAAACTTCAGGTAATCATAACATTAAATCATAATTAATTAAATAAATATAAAGTCATCAATTAATAACCGGTCTCTTAAACTTCAGTCTTATTAGATATAACATCGGGTCCGTGTCTGCACTCAAAGTGTAATAATCGTGGAAAATGTTTACAATATTTGAATGGAGGAATTCTATTCAGTTCGTGTTCTTGTAAAGCAGGTCTGTTCTCAACACCATTAAGTCTATAATTTTAGGTTTAAATTACCCTAAATTTACTCACCTTTAACGGCATTATTTGATGTATAATATAATAATTTGAAGTTTAAAGCTATGTTCGAAAACTATTAGAGATATTAATTTATGAACACTTTTAGACATATTCTTACCTAATTATTTACGTTAATCATGAACTCAACTAAAATCTTTGAATGATTAGTTTTATTATTAGATTAAGTATTAAATATAATTTAGAATCTGATCTCAGGCTCGAGTTATTACTAAATTTGTTATAACTTATATATCAGATGGCTATGAAAGATGAGTAACACATAATAAAATGATTAATTATTCGATTATAAGTTTGTAAGTTGTATTTATTTGACTATAGGATGGAAGGGTTGGATCTGTAACGATGGTTCACAAGCTATACCAGAAGATCAATTATTGCTCAACTTTTTATTGCTTACTTTAAGTAACATTATGTTCATTCCTGCTGTGATATTAGCCACTTATAGAAAACATTTCACTGAAGCGTTTGTCTATTTAACAACAATGACTTCATCAACTGTGAGCTAACACTCAATTACACTTTTCAATAATGAATACAATAGAATCGACTTAAATATTATGTTTATTTTCAGTTATATCACGCCTGCGATTCTGATTACCCGCAGTCATACTGTGCTATTAATGTCAATGTTTTACAATTCGGTGATTTCTATTCAGCGATATTAGCATTTTGGGTAACATTAGTAACTCTGGCAAATATGCCGGACGCGAGTCGAACATTCTTTCATCTGTTCGGAGGAATTATTATTGCATTCGCTGTAGAACTCGACAGAACCAGTTTATATGCTTTTGCTTTGCCGGCAGGTATTGGGGCTCTTATTCTCATATTTTCGTGGGTATGAATGCATATATTTATTAATTTAATGAATAAATGACAAATATTTGATACTATCAATTACTATAAGATGTGTCGCTGTTGTAATAAGACATGTTATCCAACGGGAAAGCTTTGGATTCTTAGTATTTTGCCCGGAATCGCATTATCAGCTGGAGGACTTGTTGTCTACGCATTCTTCGAGACTCAAGACAATTATGCGATTACTCACAGGTATTCCAAACTACAAATTAAATAAAATCAATAGTTTTTATCTGTTACTAAATTTGATAATTGATTTTGACAGCTGTTGGCACGCGATTATGGCGTTATCGCTTCTATTTCTGGTGCCATCGATGAAAAGTTGGTCAGAAGACGAAGAAATGACTGGTAAAGGTACTGACACTGAGACATATTATGAACTAATTGGTGAAGAGGGCTCACACTTAGCTCGAGTTCCGCCCCGTTAACTATTACTTAATTGTCAAAACAGTATCCAAAACATTAGCATTAAATTATTTATAATATATTCAAAGTATTCAAAAATTAAATATCAGTATCAATTTCAGTATTTATATACGTTTTAGTCTTATATACATCTCAAGTATTTAAGTGATCTCTTTGTAGATAATGAATTGAATAAAGTCTTTTTGATGTGATAATTGACTTGTATTTCTTTCTCGTGTAGTGACGCAAATGCAAAATGCAAAGTTAGCTCATGTGGAATGGAGACCATCTCATACCAGTTTTAAATTCTTAAATGATGACATTGACATGTTGTAATGTTCTATTGTTAACAATTCTATTATTATTACAACTATTTCCTCGACTTATACTCAAATAATTTAGATTCTTCTGCTCTTAAATCAGAACTAATTTAACCAAAAATGTGATTTCGGGACCTGAACTACGATTGATTGACCCGAAGAACAAAATATATTATTAATTTAAGTCTGTGTTTAAAAAACAGCCAAATTTACGTATTCCTTGTTATGAACAAATCTATTGAATTGTTTATATATTTAGTTAAATTGTATAAATGATTGAATATTTAGTTGAATTATGAATTATATACACATTATATAAAACAAAGTCAGTCAATAAGTTTGTTAGCGATCAAACATATATATAATCTCACATTGAATTTAGTCATTAGTTATTCCATTAGAGCCGACAATAGATAATTGGCTTTAGAATAATCATTAAAGTCAACAGTTCTAAAATTCTCGTCAATTACTTAAGCGATTGCATTGAACTTAATGACTGACTCGTGTTCTGTACATAAAGTTTACAATTTATGGTTGAAATTATTGTTTTATATCAGAATTTATTGTTAGAGTTTTCAAATATTATATGGTTTTAATGAACATATGTTTATAAAGAATTAATCAATTATTATCATTATTGTAATTATTTATCATTTCTTCCTTGAGTTATTCTCTGCATAAAAGCCTGTCCTTTATTCTTACGAAACTTTTCAAAGGGATCGCTCTCTGAATTTTTAATGCCTACTCCTCTATACTTTTCATCACGTTCTCTAACATCTCCGCCTTTTATCGGATCTTTAGATAAAATTATAATAATTTAAATTATATAAAGTTAAAAATAAGTGAATGAGTCAAATCAAAACCTTGTATTCCTTGTTCAGCAGCTCCTAAACCACTAGCACCAGACCATCCCATCTTTTTAAGCATTTGATGTCCTTTATTTGATTCATCAAGTCTTGAAGCATCTGATTTACCATAAGATCTAAACAATTCATTTCGAGTGAATACAACTTTTATTTAACATTTTTTATTTGGAATAAATTTAAAAAAGTTAGGATCTATTGAATGCTTTAATCAATTTTAATTAATTGCAATCATTGTTGTGAAATGTTATGGAGTTTTTAGCAAAAGATTTGAATTCCATTTTAAAGTGAAATTTATTTTGAATAATGAATTTATAAATGAATTGAAACCATACGTATAATTATGCGGTGGAGTAAGACTTTTACTCCGAGATCTATAAGATCTTAAAGGACTTCTACTACGAGATCGTGATTTAGAACGTGATCGTGAATGCCTTCTTCTTGAATTAGAAGGAGAACGACTTCTACTCTTTCGACTTTTATTTTTTCTGGGACTGAAAATATATTTAAAATTAGATTAATTTTGATGACATAAAAATATGAAATAATAGTTTGACATTTTTCAACATTTGAGAGATAGAACTGAAGTGAATTAAATGGCAATTAATATAAAGAAAGTTTAGTTACCTTTTGTCTTCTCTATACTCTCTGTAACGTCTTTTAGATGGAGACGGACTGCGATGTCTTGAATGAGAAGAACTGATCAGAGATTGTTCGTAATTTTGATTATGTTTTGAATCATTTTCAACATCCATTTGATTAGTTTCAGGTATGATATTGTTATTGTTTAAACTAATATTATTGTTATCTGTATTCTCTGTATTGAGAGAATCAGTGGAAAAAATTTCAAAATTTTCGATTTCATTTGAAATTGAAGGTGATTTGTCTTTCTTTGCCTGTGATTTAGCTTTAAAAAATTCATATAACCCTAACTGTTCCCAACCGTCACTATTTCGTGGCCTTTCATGAGTTGGCGGCGCATAAAATAGTTCGACTGCTTGAAGAAGTCTATCATTAGGCGGTGCCGGAGGAGGAAGTCTAATATCTTTTGGTATTATTGGTTTGTACTCAAAATCTTCGAGTTTAACTAATGGTGCCATTAATCCTGCGGGCAGTTCATAATAGGGCACGTCTGGTATCACTTCTTTCGAAGGAATTGGTGCTGAATTATGGACAGCATTGAAAAATTGATGATTAGGTGGTAAAGGACTCGGAAAATGAGTTGATGTCAAAGGGTTTGGAAAGGGCTGACTTCCAGGTACTAAAGGTTGAGGTAATTGTGGAACTGGTCCTAATCTGACGGACATTTGTGACGATTGATGTAATGGTGGCAGTAATAGAGGTTGAGATGTTTGGTTCGAATTAGATGTTGGAGGAAGTGGTGGAGGCGTCTGATGAACGAGTGGTAAAAACATTGCCACTGATGATGGAGGCGGAGGCGCATCAAACTGTAGTGGAGGTCGAGAACCAAGATTTGGCGGCGGATTTGGCAATAGTACTAACGATTTAATTATAATTAAGTTATTTCATTATTGTTATAAAATAAACATTTTCTCACATCGAGGAACTGAAGGATGTGTTAAATTTGAAGGATTGACAGGCATTGAAAGAGATGAAACTGGAATCTGTGGCACATTTGTCACCATTTGTTGCTGTCATAAAAAATAATAGTTTAAACAATACAAAAGAAAATTGCAAATAATGAGAGAATGAAAACCTGCAACTGTTGTATTTTCTTCTGCTGATGCGCTACAAAATCTGAGTGTTGTTTTTGTAATTGACTATATTTTGCTAACTGTCCGTTTGTTATAGAATTTATTTGACCTGAAAATTCATTACAAAGTGAAGACTGTGGTCACAAATCAAACCAGTAATGAAAGAATCCGTGAATCGAGAAAAGAAATCAAATAAAAAGTGAAATTTAGATATTCGGCATTAGAGTAAAAAAATTAAGAATACTTTGACCTAATATTCAAATCTGGATTCTCTGGAATTTAACTCAATTATCTCACAGTAAAAGCAAAATTAAATGACATTTGAATTAAAATAAAACTATTTAAAAAGACAAATAAAAGAATGATTTGATGTTAGAATACATACCTTATAGTTAGCCAAAGCCAATGGAGGATTTTGTAACTGCTGTTTTAGGTGAAAACAACAAAACAGATTATATCTGGCTTTTGATAATTGAAAAATTCATTTTCTTTAGCTTTTGTGCTAAATTACTAGACCCTTACATCCAAAATTGTGCGCTCAAAGTACTGATTCATTTCCCACAACTTCAGAAGCTGTTCAAAATAGTTTATTGAATCATTTGAATTCAAAATAGTTGAATAATCAGTGGTTCTCAAAATTTAAAGACGTGTAAAATATTAGATTTTAGTTCAAACTCAGCTATAAGACAAGTTTGCGCTTTGAGAACCTCTGATTGAATATAATAGACATACTTTTGTTAGTTTTTGTTGTTTGTCTTCATCGGTTTCATTGAAAGTACAACAGAAAATGGGAACAATTACTTTCTCTAATGACCGCTTTAGGCTATCGTCTCCTTTTCTCATACTATTGTATTTCACATATTTGATTAACTTTCAATTCTAATTAAAATTAAAGATCATTAAAATCATACCAATGATTGAACAAGTCATTGATCAAATACATTAAATGTAAATTCGCGTCAAATGTTGAATTCATTGAAGTTATTCTATTTAGAAGTTGAAAAAATCATATAAATATAGAGATAAATCAGACAATAAGTAAAGAAAATAAAACCTTTTAAGTAAATATCGAGCGACTATTTCATAATGAATATTTGCGTTACAGTTATTGAATATCCAAACTTTTCCGTTCTTTTGGGGTTTAATTGTTTAGATTTAAGAAAAAAGATTAGACAAAAGATTAGATAAATATTAAATAAAATTGATTTAAAATATATACCGCTATTGACTCTTTAGTACAGCTTTCAGTGATTGGTTGTAAAACATTTTCGAAATCATTTAAATTAATATTAAAATCATGAGCCATTCGTCTTAACTGTTCGTCTTGTGCTTGTTTGATAGTGTCCTCAATCATAATGCTTTTGTGTTGCATCAAAACCTGATGCTGTGCTAAAAGATTTGTCTCACTTTGACGTATTTGTTCTTGTAATTCATTTAATTGTTGTGTTAATACATTTGGAGCTAAATTATTGTTCATATTATTGATGCCATTGTTTTGCCAAATGTTTGGTTGTGTTTGTGGTGGACCTGAAGATAGGATTTGTTGATTAATCAGTTGCTGACCAACAGATTGAGCGTTAATTTGTTGTTGTTGTTGATGTTGTAGTTCTTGAATAGCGTTTTGTTCAGTACTGACTCTATACTGATAGTAATTATAAAATTCTCCGCCGAATAAGAAGTAAAACCTCGGATTGTCCTGTTGTTTATCTTTTGTCATTTGCTCGAATTCGGGACCATTTCTGGCCACAAATTGTGCCAATTTATCAATTATATTATGAAGTTCTTGATCTTTAATTCATTTTAAATATTTATTAAAATCATTACATTTTATTAATAAATACTTTTATTCGAAAATAATTAATACAAAATTATTGATAAATCAATTGATTCATACCTTCGGGAGGTTTCGGTATTTCCATTACATTTAAATAATTCAAACTTATTATTAAATATAATTTATTTCAATAATAAATAAAACTAAAAGATTTCTATTATTAAATATATTATCTATAATTTGTATATTTTTAACAATAATACTAAAAGATAATAATTATTTTCAGAGCTTAAACACCTTTCACGCCATCACTTATACAATAATACATTCAAATCTACTTAAAGTAAAGATTAGTTTTCAATATTAGAACATGTGTTGTTTTGATATTTGAATTTAATTTTTGATTTAAATATTATTATGTTTTCTATAATTCATATTAAATTTAGTTATTTTGTGAGAAAAATGATATTTGAAATGAATTTCTGATAGTTTCCATTAATTAAGTTTGACTGTATTCCGAAAATTTGTCCCAATGAAAGAGTTAATAATCAATTAAGTTAAATAAAAACTTAGTTTTTTGTCAGCTCAATATTTAACTATAACCTTAACTTAAAATTATTGAAAATATTTATTTGATGTAAATTAAAACTATTTATTTAGTTGATTTCAATAATAATTAATTAATCTTTAATTTATTTACGAATTGAAAAGAATGTTTCACTTTTAAGAATAATTTGATTACGAATTGAGTGAATAATAATTTATGAATCAAAAGAATGAGATATTTAATTAATAAAAAATATCAATGAAAATAATGTCAGTGAAGAAAGCGTTTAATATATCACTTGAGGGACCGGCGAATGCATTGGCAGTGAATCGTGAGGCAAATCATGTGGCTGTGGCCGGACGTACTGTCTTCAAAATATTTGAGATAAATGACGATAGTTTTAGAGAAGCACATAATCTAAGAGTTGGTAAAAATTTGAACTTAAACTTCAGCTGTAATGACGTGGCCTGGAATTGTGTCGATGAGAACCTTTTGGCCACTGCGGCCACTAATGGAGCTGTGGTTACGTGGAATCTACAGAAACAGTCGAGATCTAAATTGGATGTTGTCTTCAACGATCATAAACGAACTGTAAATAAGGTGTGTTTCCATCCAAGTGAACCTCATTTGCTATTAAGTGGTTCACAAGACGGACGAATGAAATTATTTGATTTAAGAAGAAAAGAGGCGACGAGTACTTTCATTAGCAATTCTGAAAGTGTTCGTGACGTACAGTTCGCGCCTCCGCAGTACTCGTACTTCAATTTTGCTTCAGTTCAAGAAACAGGAAATGTCGAGATTTGGGACATTCGGCGAAGTGATAGACCGGACACTAATTTTATAGCACACGGCGGACCTGTCTTTTCATGTGATTGGCATCCATCGGGAGAAAAGAAGAAATGGTTGGCCACCGCCGGACGCGATAAGACTATCAAAGTCTGGGATTTAGCGAATCCGAGTAAACCTCAACTTTTGCATTGCGTTCAGACAATTGCTTCCGTTTCGAGGATCAAATGGAGACCGAATCGAGACTTTCATATAGGGAGCTGTTCTCTAGTCGTTGATTTTAGTGTTTATGTCTGGGATATTAAACGTCCTTATGTTCCGACTGCTATTTTTAATGAACATAAAGATGTGACGACAGGGTTCGCCTGGAAGAATGATCCCCATGTATTCCTATCTACCAGTAAAGACGGTACTCTTTATCAACACTTCTTTGAGTGTGCGTTTCGACCATCAAATCATTACAATCCTATCGGTCTTTCTCTAAACCCCTCCGGAGACGTGGCTTTCGCTGCCAGTGAAGTCATTCTGAGAAACAATTCTTACGTTAATAAAGATTTAGTTAAAGCACATTCTGTTGGACACAATAGTATTATAAGCAGTAGTGGTATAATAAGTCCAATCACTAGCGGTTCCTCTCTTGGCAACTATTCAAATGTTCGCTTGTCTTCTCTGTCACTCTTCAGAAAAACTCCCGATTTATCTGAACAGTTCAGAAACTCCATCAGTTCTCTTATGCTATTCAAGTCTTTGGACAACAATGAAATCAATGAAACACTTTCTATGGAATGGTTTGTCAGCTCTGCCAAAAAATATCAATTGAATGGAAAGTCAATCGAAGAATTGTGTGAATATAATGCAGAAGTGGCGGCACAACTAAATAGGGCTCAAGTGTCTCAAACCTGGAAAATTCTTATGCAAATGTTTAACGTTTCTGTTCGTTCGGGAACTCTTAGTGGCGGAAATGTTAGCGCTATTACTGTCGGAACGATTACTGACTTCAACGATGATAAGAATGATGTGAATAATCCTAGTCGTCATACAAGTGGAAGTACTGGAAGACATTTTAGTGGAGGAAAAACTAAAGACCAAATAATTAATGGAAACGATACTTCTGGAAATGAAGATGAATCTGATTTAAGTGATGCTTTAGAAAGTGGTTTATCAACAGTTAAACAGAAACGTGTGTCTCAGCCGACACCTAAAAAGCAATTCCCCGCAGATTTTTTCTTTAGTGAAAACGACGCTTTATCTCAATCTGGGTTTGAATTAACGAATCAATCGAACAATTTAGTTGAAGGCGTTTCTAATCAACAAGATTGGGAACTTCCGCGCGAGGCTTTCTTTCCTCGGCATGCGATACAAGACTGTTCGATACCACCAGACATTACAGACACTAATAATGATCCGAGTTCTCCAACCAGTTTGGATGAAGACGAAGACGGACTCAATCACATCAGTTTTCTGGGCAATAATGAAAGCGATCATAATTCTCACATTTTGTTATCATCAAAAGCTCCGCAAACCCCTCACTGGCCTTTCACTAGTTTAGTGGTAGATATGCTTCATTTCTATGCATCTCAAGGAGACGTTCAAACCTCTGTTTCTGTACTTCTTGTTTTGGGCGATAAAATGAAATCATCGATTGATGTTTCGATTCAACAACAATGGTATCAGTCATATATTGATCTCTTAAGTCGTTTTGAATTATGGAGTGTTGCGAATAAAGTTATTCGTTTGTGTCCACACCCGTACATAAATAGTCTGAATCAGAATTCCACCACTATTTATACAACTTGTGGTTTGTGTCGCAAATCTCTCAGTTCAAGAGTTGGCTGGATTTGTGAGCGATGCAAAATTCGACCTTCAAATTGTTGTGTTTGTCACGTGGCTGTCACCGGACTATATGTCTGGTGTCAGGGATGTAGTCATGGCGGACATCTTCAACATTTGAGAGGTAATAATAGAAGGGGAACAACACTTCTAATTAATTAAAGATATTAATTATCAAAACTTTTTTCGTTAACTTTTAAGACTGGCTGACGAACAACACTCTCTGTCCGGCCGGTTGTGGCCATCATTGCGAATATACTTAATTCAAATCTAGGTTTTAGTCCAATTCATAGATGTTTCAAATAGTTTACTGTAAGTTATTATCATAAATTACATTCAATTTTCATATAATTGATAGATTTTCTAAAAGCAATATTTGTATGTAATTTAACTTTTTAGCAAAAGTTACAATAAAGTGTTATTTTTAATTTTTTACTCAATGCTCATTCAATATGAGTTATTCTTACGGTCTGTTTATTAAAAATTAAATTCTTTCGGAAATCTAAAATATAAATTTTTATATTCCATCAAATATTCAAAGAACGTGATGAATGAAATGTGAATAAGTTTTGTTTATTGAAACTTCAATCGGTTCAAAGTTTCGAATGCCTGAAAGCAATCCCACGTTCAGTATAAAAATGTGGTTCTATATTAACATTTTTCGAAAACATGTCTCATTTACATTTATTAGTTTTAGAACAGTTAATAAATAATTTAATTAAGAATAAATAAACATTCTGAAAATGATCAATAAATAGGGAAAGTAGTTAAAAATTGATCAAAATTTTCTCTTCAAGACCATACGATAGCATATTTAATTTCAAAGAACAACCCATAGAATCTAAAATTCTAATTCAATCAAATTTCGACCATTGTATTCAATAGATTGTCGCTTTATTTTCTCATTTAAGTCGTGATAACTCAATGACAAGTTTAACTCAATATTTGAGACTTGTTTTCGAAAAATTGGCAAATTTTCTAATGAATATGTTAATAAAAATGGGTGTAAGCCGTGTGGTTAAAAATAATATAATTCAATCTATGATTCAATTTATCATTCATTAATAAACAAATTTCCTCTGGTGTGTGTCTTTCATGATATTTAACAGATTTTAATTTTCACCCAAGCCTTGAATTAAAACGAATTTATAAGACAATAGCCTCATGAAACATGACTTTTGATAAACTTGAAATATTCATTCATTTTACAATGTGAAAAACAACTTTTAACAATTCAAACTTTTCAATCTCGATTACTTAAATCATATTTATAAGCAATAGATTATAATTGCCTTCTAGTTATATTATTCAGAATTTTTACACAATATCAGCAAAAATTAAACTCATTGTTCAATTTTATAAAGCTTTCTATTTTACTAAATTAAATTCATATATTCAGTCGAATTCTTTCAAGTTTTATATTAATAAAAACTTTAGGTTTTTTAAATCGAGTGTTAGAGGGGTTGAGTATATTTGTACTGTAATGTTAGTCAAATAGTGATCTAAGAAATTTGTTTTCTGTTCTCAACTTTCCAGTCGATGAAGAGCTTTCTGGGTTCAAGTCTTCGGCCCTCCAGACAGACACACCTCAGATCTTTTATAAATAATTCGGGATCACTTCGTTTCGTCAAAATTGAAGTTGTCAAAATTGAAGTCGTCAAAATTGAAGTTGTCAAAACCCTGTTTAAATACTCTAATACTCTGATTGCCGAATTGATTAAC
>JAQFXV010000862.1:0-17203 GCA_034694065.1 Camisia spinifer
TGAATTTTGACGAAACGAAGTGATCCCTAAGCGAAGAGTTTCATTTGTTTTATTAGACTTTCACTGCCCTTATTTTAAATTCTAAACTATCATCAAAATTTTAATTCTTCTCAAAACAAATCAAACTATTATTCAAACTCTGAAGTCAATATGCATTTATTTGTTAATAATCATTATTTATTTGATTCATAGAATGTGATAAATTATCCAAATTTTAATGATCATATTAAACCAGACGTAAACTTTGTTCAAAACGATCGAAAATTTCGTTAAAACGATGAGTTTTGACCCCCCCTTGAATTTGTTCAGTTAGACCTTCCAAGAGAGTACTTGCTTATGTAGGATATTTATTGTGCGTTAAATTGAAAACTTTTTGAAATAAGCCATCATCTGAAACTCTTATATGTTTACCAAACATATTAATGATGGCTTATTATGTAGTCCGATATATTAATAATTACTATTGTTTTCACTTAGAAAAATGTATGGTTACATCTTTAACAAACATTTTAAATGTAAAAAATGCTTTGTCTGTATTTGAGAAATAAGTTGAAAAAGTTTAAAAGTTAGAACTTTAAATTTAAGAACAGATTTTTTCTCATTTGAAAACTAGAAAAGTATAAAACTTAATCTTTGACAATACAGATCGAATCTATATTTGTCATAAATTATGGCTCATAATTAATATAAATAATGATATGATATGTTCACTTTTGATAAGGGTTTACTTTTTAGTAATTAAGAGAGAAAATATCTTATTTTTGAAAATTAAAATTCGACTATTTAACTCTTTTTCTCAACTTATTATTTAAAAACAGATGAAGCATTTTTGAAGTTTTTTGAAAAATATTAATTGAAGATTTCTTCTAAATTATGCTTCATTTACTAAATAACAATAATCTTGAATGGATTAATCGAGTTATTTCATAAAGAGTTCGACTAATTAGAAAAAATGCTATAATCCTATTGATATTATTGGGAAACAGAATTTTTCTGTTCAAATGCAGTGTTTGTTTAGTTTTATATTTGTATACTGTATATGAATGAAAGTTATTGGTTCTAAAAGAAAAATATGCATCAGCTCTATATCCCAATATAATGGCATTTTTGTCCTTTTGACAAGTTATGGAATACTGGGATAATAATAACCAGAGATTTAATAACATAAATAATTCCTAAATAAATTTTTTCGTTGAAGATGAGAGCAAAAAGTCTGGATTAACATGAATTTATAGTGTTTTAAGCCTCACATTGAATATAAAGTATATCTAATAACAATTTATAGTTCTTCCGATAGAAGCATATAAATTAGTAGAAATAAGTTGAAAATAAGGAGTATTCTTATCTTGGAAGCAATCAAATAGCATTCATTTGAATCATATTCAAATCATATCTTAATGGACAAACTTATTGTTAGTATCTTAACATAATATAGTTGTATAAGAGCTTGAAATTCAGTCTATTTGAAGGACACAAAAATAATAAATATTTTTTCATCAAATCACTACATTGATTGAGTGATTAAATCACAATAACTTTCCGTTCGTTAGTTGTAATAATTTTTTAAAACGAAAACTTTGAAATTAGACATATATTTAAAATTTTTGGTTCCAGGAATTTTCATTTTGTTTTTCCGTTATTTAATTTATTTCATTATAAGAACATTCGACGTGCTTGAAGTTGAATACAAAAGATTCAACAAATTAAAGGATTTCTTTTGTTATTTAATGATAAATTAAGGTTTTTATCTCTTTATTTGATTTTTTTCTCATTGTATTTTCCATTTTCTTTCAATTCATTTCATGATAATTCATGAGGAACATGATTCAAGATATACAACATATAATTAATCAAATTGAATCTTAAGCAGAAATTAAATAAATATTGAATAACTTGATTCCGATTATTAATTATCAAATTTTATCATATTTGAGAATTATTTCATCATTTTGTTAAATTTATTATTTATCTTTCAAAATAAACTGGGAATCAACTAAAATTTACTGACTTTCATGCAGTATACATAGCATTATTGAATTTTAAATTAAATCAATTCTAAAGACACACGTTTGCATTAATTATGATTGCAGTCAAAATCTGAATTCAAATTCAAAACTCTGGCTGAAAATATGTCAAAACTTGTCTGTCCAATGAATTAATTACTCTGAATTCAAGTTATAAAATGGTTTTAATGAAATTTAATAATCTGTTTTACAGATAAAAACTTTTACATTGGCTAAACTTAGCATAAAATTTTTGGATGAGAATTTAGGATTTGTATTGAGACTAATGTAATGAGACAAAAATTATGGAGTAATTGAATTTTCTCATTCTGACCACTTTTAATGAATTATTCTGAATGAGTTTTAGATATTTTAGATATCATAAGCATTATTGAATGGCATTTCTTAAACAGAAACCCATTTTGAAAATTCCATACTTTTTGTTCGTAATGAATTTATTTTATTTTTTTAACCTCTGTTAGTAGAAAATGAATCCGAATTTAGAAAAAGTTCATCTTCAATAAGCATTTTTCAAAATTTTTCATAAATGCTTTTCTATATTTCGAACTATAAGAAAAAGATATCTTTAATAAAGTTTGAACTTTAATTAACAACATAATAAAACTCACTTAAAAACTACAAAAGTTTAAAGCCTAATCAAATCATATCAATTTTAATAACATTGATGACAAATAATTAATTCGATTGGTTTCAAGTCAAAGATTAGGTTTTAAAGTTTTGTAGTTTCTAATTGAAAAAATTCCTATTTTTTGTTTTCTCTCTTTTTTAATTGGAAAAAACAAAATCAAGAATTTCAAAAGCCATAAAATAGTCAAATAATGATGTTTATAAGTATTGACCTAATCTGACAATAAATAAAGTCAAATGTTCAATAATTTGAAATAATATTATTTGACAAATTTTTTGGATTTCAGACTTTGGTTTTTTACAATCACATTTTTTGATAATAAATCCATTTTTATAAGCAAATAATTAATAGTTTAGTAACTTGATTAGTACAGATTCTCTCAAAGTTGATAAGGTTTTTGCTTCAATTTAGAATTCGGAATACATGAAAAGCTTTTATTATATTTGAATGAGAAAATATTCTTCTTTTATATGCGAATCTTTTTATAATTCCATTGACTTTTTATATTGTTAAATTATGCATGAAATGAATAGAAAGATGTATTCAAACACACTCTCTAAAGGTTCAAGTGATCTCTCATTCAAACAATAAAATACAATATGTTATGGAAAAGTAACACAAATTTTTTCATTGTTTAATCAAATAAGTGGATTTGCACAAAAAACATTGCACAAGAGATTTACTATTAATAAATGTTCATTAAATTGGTTCAAATTCTTCAGCGAAGCTATGCTTTAGATTTAATTTTTCAGAAGTGGTAACCATTAGTTTAGTTTTTTCTTAATAAAATAAAAGTTACGAAATTTGAATTTCAGTATTCTGTAATGCAATAGAAATTTATTCTGATTTAATTTCTAGACCAGTAATACTTGAAAATGAAAAGATTAATTGAATAAAATGGAAAAATGTAGTAAATAATGAGAAACAAGTAATTCAACACTTTTATTTTGAATCAAATAATGCCTTTGTATAAGACCGCAGAGCATATACAGTAATTAATATTTTGAAACTAAATTGTATTCATAGTAATGCTGCCCAACCAATAATTTTGCTATAAATGAAACCCAGAAGTGATTCACCAAAAGTGTCGAGAGAATAGTTACTAATGACTGTCTATTGTGAATAATTATACTGTATTTTATAATAAGTAAATAGAATTAAAAAAGTAATATAAGCAGAGATGAAGAATAACATACAATCAGTTAGTTTTATAATTACGGAATTAGGACTAATCCGAGTGTAAAAGAGATAAGTCTATTAATGTGATAATAAAAATAGTTTTTCTAATTAGTTTATATTTCTCTCTATTTTGACATTGAAAACAAAGCTTATAATTAAAGATTTTTTAATTAGCAAAAAATTGATCGAATTCAAAATTTCTCATTTAGTTAGAGAATAATTTAATGATTTATTATTTATTATAGATTTTTGAACAATCAATTGATAATTGTTAAAGTTTGCAATAAATTAAAGTTTGTTAGTCATGAATAGTTACAAAATTATGTTAAAATTGATTCATTTAACAAATCGAAGAGAATCAGTAATCAATTTCTCCCGATAGAGTCCACAGTGATTCTGAAAGACTAACCCCTGACCTTTGCCCTCTATCATTGCTTCTAAGCTATTTTTAAGACCAATATTAATAAAAGACATAAGACATACCTTTCTAAGCATTTTATCGACGATACCCTCGAGTGATGTTTCGGTGACATCTAAGAGTAGAACGGCTTGTTGTAGAAACTGGTCGACATCCATAGAGGCTCTGACCTCAGCTCCAAAGTCTTTCATGGGTAACCTCTGAAATGAAGAGTGCATTAACATTATTTCAGGCATAATCCTAGAGTCCCGTCGACTGCATTCTCCGTAAAGTGAAGCGCCATCAATGCCGGGATTAGTTAAGCTAATGATCACTTGACTCGCACGCCTGATTGGACCCGAGAATCTCTGGTCCCATGATTTTCTACGGCCTGATTGTAGGCCAGTATTAGACGAAGCTCTGCGACGATTTGCCTGTTGTGAAGGCATAACAGACACCATTGAACTGGTAGAAGAAGTGATAGATTGCGGCGCTTTATGTATATTAATTTTGATGGGAGTGCCGGATGTGTGGGCGCGCGTGACTTCCGGACTAGACATTGATGTCCCGTTAGTGACACTGACGCGCGAAGACGTGGTACTTATTAAAGATGTGGTTGCGATGGGCTTAAAGTCAGGCTCACCGCTAGTTATATTAGAACTGATAATAGAGGAATCGAGGGCTCGGAGAGCAAGAGAACTGAGGGAATTGACGCGTGCTTTAGAATCCATCGCAACAACACTGCCAGCAAAAGAGGCCGACTCGACAGGTGTAAGAGTCATAGAGACAGAAAAGGGTCACTTCGGTTCGAGACCCGACACTCAGGCACTAGTGATTAACGAGTCTTTTGCTCACAAACATTACTAATAACTGATTTATTTAAGATCTAATTGAAAACAAAGACCAGAAAAGCAATAATTTATGTTCGGACACAATGTAATAAAACTGGTCGTTCTTCACAAAAAATATCACTTCTATCAAACATGAGCTCCCGATAGACATGATTATTAATATCAATAGAAGACAAGACATATTGAATGTGAGGCATTATATTGAAATCCAAACAAATGAAAGGAATGATAGAGTTTATCATTTTAACAAAACTCATACATTAATAATCATATAATGTTTGTAATGATTGAGAATTCTTGAAACACACGAAAACTTTGCAAAACTAATAAACAACTTTTGCTTCTCTAATAACGGAAACTAGATTTAGATTAAGATTTATATATCTATTGAATTTTATTATAGAAAAGCGATAATAAGTGACCAAAGTTTCACACATTCACAAAAATAAATTGATCACAAAAAAGAAGCTGCACTTCAAATAATTACGAATACAATAACAATAAATAAACTGAAACATGACTTTTTTGCCTATTTCTAAAA
Organism: Camisia spinifer; assembly: GCA_034694065.1. Lineage (NCBI taxonomy): Eukaryota > Metazoa > Arthropoda > Arachnida > Sarcoptiformes > Camisiidae > Camisia > Camisia spinifer. Next base: position 5,621 of record JAQFXV010000862.1, read on the forward strand.
AATAAAACTTCGAAAAAACGTCGAAAATGACTGACAGCTTAGAGAGAAAAATAGAGAGTGAATTGTGTCCAGTAGTACACAAGCAAATAAAAAGTTGAACACAACAGAAGCGCGACGACTGTCAGTACAAGTGGTTGCAGGCCTTGATCTATCGCATCACTACATCTCTCTATTTTCGCGATTCTCTTTCTCTCTTCTCATACTCTCTTCTCGATTCTCTCTGTGTTGCATCTGTTAGCCATCCATAACGCAAGCGCAACACTTGATCCATAAACATCCTAAAGAATATTTTCTACATTTTGCAGCCCGAGAAATCTCTTTCTCTCGTCTCCACTCTAACTATCATTCGTTTTCACAATAACTCTATCCCTTTATTCTTACAGATCATCAAATCAGTTATAAATTGTGATCTCTATGCATACGATCGCATGTTATTCTACGCTTATTTACACATCGGTTTAGAAAATAAAATTTTTTGAATTTATAAGCATTCAAATTATTATCATAAGAATATTGTTATTTAAAGATTGTGTTTGAAAATAAGTAAATAAGAGAAAGAAAAATCTATAAAAGCGTTTTTTATAAAAAAAAGTTCAGCATTTTTAGTTTGAATTCATTGATAGATTCCTCCCAGAACTGGTCATAAAAGAAGATAAAATGAAAGCTATTATGCGTTTTAGTTAACATCAATATATTGGTCAATAAGCTTAAGTCTCAGCGGTGCCAATACTACAAGAAAAATACTTGTCGGGCATCATATTCAATACTCTGTTTAGAAGGCATTATCTAATGTTTCTAAGGCTTGCATCAAATATAAAGTAAAGTATTAGACGGCACTATTGCGGTCGTATCTATTGAGCAATAGTCCTCAGCCATCAGAGTGTCCACTGTATCTCATTCCTCAAGATCCGCATCGTTGAAGGAATTGTATTGGAAACAGGGGTATAATAGAGGGATAGCATAAATGGGACCTAAAATATAGTACCGGTTAAGAAGTATGAGAAGTATGGCTGTATGAACTTCACAAGTTTATATCGATTAGTATTATTGCTCTCAAGTTGGATCTCTAGTGACCTAAGTTTTAAGAAGCGCTCTCTTCTTCACAATATTATTTGCTTCAGTAATGATGTGATGCTATACTATTGTATAGTGTAAAACATTCAGAGATCATTACAAGTGCATAACTATTTCAAGAGTCATACCATCAAAATGAAAATTACAATATTAAAAGGTCTCCCTCTATCCCCCTCTCACTCCCTCTACTCTCTCGTCTCTCTTTTGTCAGTCATACTTATCTTTGTCTTTCTCAATACCATCACATGTAATAAAGTGCTCAAATTTATAAGAAAAATCATTATGGATCTGAATGACAACCGAATTGAATATAAGACAAATAATACAATAAAATATGGCTGAATAGGACTAAAACGTTGCACTCACTCAAACCATGTTCGTCAAGGAACTGTTCTCAATGATATTTTGTTTGGTTGAGAAGAAAGCAATAAAACATATATAAACTTCTCAATAATATTCTTATATGTGGTGTAAACATCGAAATTTAGAGATCCAGTACAAACCGCATATAACTTCATAATCACAAAACATTTTTCAAAATTACAGCAAATATTGACATTCTGTTAATGGTATACAATAAATATATCATATCTAACAAAACTGAACAATATTATTAATTATATTTTCTAATACTATGTCAGATACTTTAAAATCGAAATCAGTCGTTGAATTCATGATCAATATCAATACGCTCTGAAAACATTTGAATATAATCTTACTTTAAGTAGAATTTAATACTTTTCTTATAAATCTATAATAATGATAATTTAAATTTAATCTTAGAAAAAGTTCAGAATATCTTCAATTTATAGAATTAAACATAATCAATTTGGTAATCATTATAATCGTTTAGATTTTTGCCCATTTTTGATCCGTTATACTTGAGTTATGCATTTTTAAAACCTCATCAATTTTTGATATGAGTATTAATGAAATGTATAAGAGTTTAAATCTTATTATTATGCCTAAAATGAATTGACTTAAGACTTTCCATAACCTTTCGATTTCGAAACTAAAATTCACAAGAGGGAGTTGTAGGCGTGGAGTTGGAAATTATTTAAGCCTTTTTGAATTTTAGAAACTAACTAGAAAGAGAATTGCTCGCTTACACGAGCAAAAAATAAAGCCCGTTAAAATTTAGGCCTATCCATAAATTACGTCTTTGAAATTTTTGACGTAATTTATAGAAATGACTTCACTCTGGCGAAATCCCAGGTCATACTGGTTCTAATGATACTGGTCTGTATCATGTCCAGGAGCCGAGTCTATAGCCGGACAGGCAGACAAAGAAATTTTGAATATTATAATAGTATATAGATGATAATGATGAATTTTGTTCAATTATTTTTTAATTTTTCAGCTTTCCTGAACATACTTTCATTGCGAATAGAGCTGAATCTTAAGGGTGTCATACATTCTCCTCAATAGCTTTTTCTCTTGTTTATTATAAATATGAGGATAATTATGAGGTTAATATTTGATGAATAAACAAATTAATGGCATAAATGTGACAAAAAAGTAATTTTCTTTCTTTTATTAGGAATATATTGTGTTAAGTAGACTATCATTAACTTTTTGTACCAGTGGTTCAGTTTAATCATCATTTTTCATGCCATTATTTATAAATGTTAATCAGTGATGAATAAATGTATATTTCACTTAAATCATACTTCATTTACTTTAATATCATTCATATAATTTATTTTAATATTAAATTTTTCAGATTATTTTCTCATGAAATAGCAATTGATCTCTGTTTTCTCGCTCAATATAATGGTAATAAAATTTCTCATATAATACAAATGATAGTTCTTTTCCCTCTATGTGTTCTTATTCTATTATTAATGAACGAAAATTCATATTTTTGTAAGATATGAAATTATATCCTAAACAAATTATTTTGCACAGCAATTATTGAGGTTTTTGTGAACCAATATTAGAAATATCAGGCACTTGTCGTGAGCCAGAATTCGAGACTTCGGCCGTCACTAAATTCTATTTATTACTCCTTTGAGATTATAAACCTCAGACTATTTTTATGATGAGTTTTTTCGCAGGAAAATATACTACTGAGAAATAAGAGTTTCATTTAATGACATGAATGTGTAGGAAGTTATCAGTTTCTGGGAAAGTGATCAACTTTTTCGGGGAATCATTTATCGAGGAATTGGAGTGAAATCGATCGCTCAAAAATAAGATTCTTTTCAAACTCCATTTGAAAGTCTTTAGTCAAACGACTTTACTCGACAACGACATTAAAAAACTAACTTTTTTGAGGCCTCAAATCGATTTTGGTTATAATGTTATACTGAAACATAGAATTTAAATTTTTGTTCGAATCCTTATTTCAATTTTGCTTTAGCCGTCTTTTAAATTGGGTTATTTTCTCGATTATGTTGAAATAAACATTAGGTTATCACTAACTTTAATGGGGATTCTTAAGCGTTTCGAACTAAGGAAATGCTTCTTCCAAATACTTTCACGAAATCAAAATAAATAGTGAATTTCCTTTGGTTTCTAAACTAGTTAAACAAAAATTCCGTTAAATGTAAATTTTTAAAGTTAACAAACTGAAACTCCCTATAACAGTAAAAGACTTGAACAACTAATTCAATAATTTAATGATTATTTGTTTTATATTTTGAGTTTCATTGATTTCAACAGCATTTGTTGACTTTGGGTGTATTTTCAAATTCAATATACAATTACAATGTGAGGATTTAAACAATTAAGTTATAGTCTGACAAATGAAAAACTTTTATAAAGCTATTCAGTACTTCATTTTCAGTGCAATGCCAGTTGACATGAGTCTGTGTGAGAAATACTACTACAAGAGAGATGAAAGACATGTATTGTGTTCAATGCGGTTCATTCATACTTGAAATATAGAAACTGGTTATTCCCGGTTAAATCCGATCAAAATTAGGTTATGGTTTATAATGTAAAATAATGAGAGAAAAAATAGTTTATGATCTCTCCTACTTATGTCATATATTCCAAGAACAACAATAAAACATTATTCGGATCTAATGCTAACAGTAAGAATAATTCTAGAGTATTACACACAATAGAACATGTCAAATAACTTATTATTAAGAAAACTCATTATACTATATTATTCCCACAGACAAATAACTTCATATCTCGCAATAATCACTTACAGTCAAAAGCATGGTATCAAAAATTAAGGCATCAAAACATTGACAAATTACTTCTTATTAGTTATGAGTCCTATTAGTTAATTATTTTAGATCTTTTAGCTGTTATGCAAATAATTCAACTTATTTATCTTGATTATGTTATAAATTATGTTTTTCAAAATAACTCAAGTAAAGCTGTACTCATTAGGACAAAAACTTTTTCTAATTATCATAAATGACTTTTTGGAGTTTCCAAATTCTTAGTTAGAACTTAATGAGTAAAAGTGATCAAATTATTCTTAAAAAGTATTTGAGAAGTTAAAGAAACATAATTAAGCTAACATTTGGTGACACTATAGAGCGCAAATTGAACGAAAAGTTAAAATTATGATAAAAGCAGTTTTATTATATAAATTTGAATCTCAATTGTTATAGACCTTTAACCTTAAATTTAAATGTCAAGAAGCTCTTTCCACTGTTCAGTAGTCTATTTCAAAATATGCATTTAAGCTGTTTGTTATTGAATTCATGTTTTTCTCAAGTAAGTTATAGTTTATTATATAATAAGCGATAAAAATATATATTATATTAGGTTTAACATTGAAAGAATACTTTACTACAAATTTTCGCTCAAAGGGAATATGAATTAGATTTATTGGATTGCAAACGGGGATTATAACTCATCACTGAATAAGAAAGCATCGCAAGAGCTTAAATCCTTAATAATGTGATTCATAAATTATTATTCGATTCAAGAATTTCAAAAATCTACGCCTACAGTCTTATCAATGATATTTCTTTGAAAAATTGAGTGTCATTACCCATTTTGCAGAGTAAAAAGTTTTTAACTTCCAAATAAATATGATTTATTATCTCAAAACTCATTAAATTTCTGATTGGATCATATTATTCAAATCCTAAATATATATTCGTGTATATATTTAGATCCTTAAAAATTTTAAACAATTCAATGAATTTCATTTTATTTATTATCACGAGATTGTCATTCAGTTATAAATCTGTTAAATCATTCAATAAAGTCTCGCAAACAATATTTATTTGAAGAATACAAAAATTTTATTAAAGGCTTGTATTGAAAGCTATTAATAACTACTCCAAAGAATAACTTATGTTCGCAACAGTTTGTGGAACTTATTTTAGAGATGCCATACATATCACGAAATAAAGAACTAGAACGGAATTCGATAAAAAAGGTATAAAACAAGTGAAAAAATCATTTTTGGAATCGCCATCCGGAGCAATGAGATTCTTATGATTGATGAAAAAATATCCCGATATCGAAAAAAATTTAAAATAAAGAATCCCTAAGATTTTTCATTAATAATTCAAATGCTAAAGTCTGAAAAAGGCATCTCTAATCCGAACCATTTTAAGCCAATTTAGTTGAAGCGTGAAAATTGTGAATGCAGTCTATATTCCATACATGAGTATGATTTATGAGCCAAATGGTCAACAGACGAGCCCAACATTTATCAAAAAATAAATAAATAAAAATGAAAAAACGAACTACTTTTCAACATTCATTCAGTATTTTTAACCGACTGGAGTTGTTGTATTTTAATGATAAACAAATCAAAACAAGATTCAAATTCTTTTATGCTAACATTTTTCAAAGAATTTATTTTCGTTACTACAAGTATAACATATTCAGAAGTTGTAGAATTAGTATTAACTTTAGCTATGATTGAAATCCTATTTAAACACAATTATTGCTTATTATGGAAGAGTAGGAATATTTTTTCTAAATAACTTTTATCCCATTAGAAATTCCAGAAAATAAATGAGTTTTTAGTTTATTGAAAGAATATTTTTTATCATTAGGTGTAATATATTGTAAAAGTTATAAAGATCACAAAAGTTCATATCATACGCAAACTTTGAATCACAATCAAAAATAAAATCACGGATGTTAAAAGTGGAACGATTTTCAATGATGATGAAAAAAATGATAATAAAACATCAGAAACTCGAAAATTCCTTCAACAAAAGATAAGGGAATTAAAGTTCACGACATTAAAGAAGACTTGACAAGCATTAATGGTTGACTTTTATTTTGACGAATCACTGTTTTCCTTGTCTCTGTCTTCTCAAAAATGATCTCTCAGACAGTACGCGCACTTCCCTTCTCCTCTCAGCTCATTTTTTGGAAACTGCTTAATTTTTGAGCAGCTCATCATATTTTTGGAAATTTATTTAAAGTCGGCTCAAAGTCAGTTGAAGTGAGCTCAAGCTCATTTGCTGAAAATAAGGGCACAGATAAGGGCTTCCAACTCACTTATTGAGCTAACGAGTTCCACTAGTTTTAATTCTTTTTATTAATGAAGCAATATTTAATTATTTTATAATTTTAAAATTTATTTAAAGGGTATTTCGTTTAGTGTTTTAACAGGTTTTTATCTGTTTTAAACCCATTAAAAAAGTAAAGAGACATACAATTTGATCATTTATTGATCTCTCAGGAACTATATGTTTGATGTGAAACTATGAGGCAGTGCGATTGTCTAACTAAAGGGTGTCCATAACTGTCTTTACATTTATATCAGAAAGAATAAATTTGAAAACAGCTTTAATACAATTTTAACTAATTTTTTCAATCGATATAATTATTGAGCTTTTTCTTTCAATAAACTTTGAGTCATAGTCTTAAAATTAAATTATTGATCATTTTTAACCAGTTTCCTTTTTAATTTATCAGAGATATCGTTTGTTACATTTTTCATTTTTGAATACAGACTTATCCTTAAACAACTGCATTTTAAAAGAAAATTATGAGAATAAGTTTGTTTAAAATAATACCTGTATTTATAATTTTTTGTGCAGGTAAGTTTATTTCACTAAAATTCAGATCAAAATTGATGAATGATATAAAACCTTTGTCAAATAGTTTCAAGTTTTGAATCATATTCTGTGAGGCAAAAGCATTGAATCATAAAAAAGGCGCAATTGACCAAATGAAGAGTATTGCTTTGCGGCATTTTTTTGTTTCACATAATGTTCAAAAATATAATAAAAGATGTGAAAATATGAAAACCATTGGTGTTGAGATAAATGCAATAGAAACTATCCATGCGAAGCAAGATTGTCGGCGTTCTTTATAACAATAAGAATTTAATATAATTTGAAAAATGAAGATTTCTTCCAAAAATAGGGTGATCAATAAATAAATTCTTATTTCTAAATATGTTTTCATGTTTTTAATACAATGATATTTAACACAAATAAATGCAAAACAATCTTCAAATTAGTGACAATTTAATGCTAATAAAATTTTACTTTCAAAAAAGTCTGATAAATGAAAAATAGTTTTACTCCTCCTTTATTATTGTGATAAAAGCATAAAAACTTATCTTCATTCGAGAAATTCGAGAAAAGAATGTCATTTGCTATCAAAAACACATCTATTCAGATAAAAGTTTCATTAATAATGTGAAAATTTGACGGTCACTAGAATTTCTGCTATTTTCGTGTAATAAGTGAAAAAGATAAGAAATAGCGGATTTAGACATAATTAGACGTTTCTCGATTGAAACACTTTTATTTTTCGAACAATAAGTAATATAGTATTCTCTAAATTATCTCAAGAATGGACAAAAAATGAAACCCATTTAATTTGTTGATTATTTTTTTCATTGTATTAAATTCAAACATTATTCAAACAAAATGAGATATTATTTTCTTCATTTTCTTATATAAATTGTTTGTGAGATTTGAAATCTGGTCAAACATAAAAGTTTTGAATAATACTGATTCCTACGTATGAGCTTATTGAAAGAATTTCAAACAAGTACTGCTTGAGTAGATTAACTATATCTTTATAAAAATTATAAAACAATTAAGTGTCCATTTTTGTGTTTCTTAAAAAGCTTAACTTTTGCTACTTTTCATTCATAAAAGCCTGGACTTGTGGTCAGCTTAAGTAAATAATTGTTAATCAATTTCAATCGCAATAATATATAAAATGATTTAATCATAAAATGATTTTTTATTTTGAGCAAATAATTTAATGGTGGTTTGTGTTGAGCAAAAGTACTCGCGAAAGAGATAGCATTAGATAGTGGTTTAGGTGACCATTTATTGAATATGAGAAAAAACGTGATAAGTGACAAAACACGAAAGTCATGTCATTCACAAGATTGTCCTCAACTTTAATTATTGGCTTTTTCTGAGCAAAAGTTGATTGAAAAAGGATCGAAAAAGTTAATAGTTGAGTGAGTTCTTATGTATCACTAAATTAAGAGACGGGTGTAGAGGAAGGACTCTTTAATTAGGTTGATGTCTACCTTTGAGTCTAATGAATTGAGCTCCAAAATACTCATTAAGATAATTAACATTCGTTTTTTCCTCTCTTATGTAGAGTATTATTTTGAGTGTTTGGACTCATTTTCGGCTTTGAATTTAATGCATCTTTTTCTGTAACTTTCGCAAAAAACAAGCCCTACATTTCATTGTCGTGTAATTTATTTCCTGATAAAAAGGAAGAAATTTCAATTAACTTTTATACAGTTTGTCTTTTACTCGTTTAATGCATTTAACGATATATCAAATAAGCGAGAAATGCATGTATTTCTATGAGTGAACACGAGCTTAACACACAATTTTGATGGCAATAGAGATGATGGCATCACAATCACAATGAGGCCCATTATGATTATATGACTTGAAAGAATGCATTGCTTTTCATTAAAACTGTTCCCGACTTTCTCGTAAAATATATCATGTGACGAATGCTAACTAATAAATAATAAGTGGAGCAGAAATATATAATACTGACTAAAACTTACCTCAAGTTTAGCGTACATAAGAGTCACTTCATCGCCATCGTCTAGAATAAGATAATTAAATATTTTAAAACTTCATTTATTCAAAATGATAAGAAAAATAATATTTATAGTATATTCCAATAGAATATCATTTAAGTCTTATTCTCAAGACAAGTCATTTCTTTTAAGAGATTATCTTTTGAATAGTTTATGTGAAAGCTTTAAATCTTGTCCTCAAATATTAAAGTTTCTTTTCTATTCTGTTTTAAATTGGATTCAATTCAGCGAAAGGTAAAATGTATGCAATATTTCTTCAAAAGTTCGAATCATTCAATCTTATCGTTTTAATGGTTTCAAATAATGATATAATCATTTGACTGAGAATTACAACCAAAAATAAATGTAAACAAATAAGAAAACCTGTTACAGTATAAGAAGTTTCAAAAACGAATTAACCGAAAACCTCTCCGGAAAAGGAATATTCAATGTTTTGGCCGTTATTCAGTCTTTTAGTGAGTAAGTTTTTATTTTTCAACAATATTGTGAAATTTGCACCATTCAGTTGCACTGATTATTTATTAAAACAATTTCATGTCTAACTCAGCTTTAATCAAAAATAAACGAAATTATCTATTATATTATATGTTGTTTCAATACTAATAAATGGATCATTTACTTTGTATTATTGATTCAAAATAAACTGAACTAAATCTCAATTTGAGTACTCAACGAATTTTATTTCAATTAAAGTTATTTAAATTTATTCTTATTCACCCCTTTTCATGATGTAATTATTTTTTAATAAGAGATTTAGTAATAAAATTATATCTAAAGCTGAATAAATTTTTGTGATGCTTTATCGTGAAGTACTGTATGATTTAAATATTACCTTTTTTCATCAAACATCTCATCATAGGCGAAGTTGATTGATTTAAATTTGTTTCTTTTGAATTCAATGGAACTATCTACAAGAATGGTAGCTTTTCTATTTCAACTAATGATAAAATAATTATAAAGGATGTGCAATACTAGTTCTGATGGCATTCCAACAGAAAGATTAATAGCATGATAATTTATGTTAACATTAACTCTTAAGCTTTGACTATCCTTACAAAAAATCCAAAATGAATATTTAGAAATATATTATTAGTTTCAATTGAACGAAATTCAAAAATTACTTCATATACATTTATCAGTCATTAAGTTAATATTTCATTCATAAGTACATTCAGTTTATATTAGGTTTTTCATGAATTTTGATTCCATACAAAAAATATTTATTTGCTTTCTCAGCCGGAAGTTTAACTCAAGTTTACCTTTTTATACACTTCTCAATATTAAATTTCGAATAAATGTCTACGTTTCCTATTATTGTGTGTTAATATTTTTGATTAAGTATACTTTTATACTTTGAGCTTCAAATTTTCAGTTTAAAGCAAAAAATATTTTCCTATACGATTCCCTTTGAATTCAGTGAACATTTTTGAATTGAAAATTTGAAAAGCAAATGAGTTTTGCTCAAAGCATTATTTTGTTAAATTAGAAAGTTTGATAGCAGACACTCTGTTTTGCAAATGACAAACAAAGGATTCTCTATAAGAGCCATTGATTTGCTTGTTATTACGTATTAATTAGAAAAACTATTCAAAGTAATGAATAGGAATTGAGTGGGTTTCCTAATGAAAGAACAAAAAATTGGCGAAACGGATGTTAGTATTTTGAATAAAAAGTTTTTTATCGATATTTATGTTAATTATAATATTACAATCAATATAAGAATTAGCAAATAGTATTTTATAACAAATTCTTTAGAATGGACTATTTCTAAATGATCCACATATTATAGATTTACATTTATTTGTTTAGATCTTTTGACAGTGTTTCTAATTTTGAAAAGTTATTCATATATTTCTCCAAATATAAGAACTGAAATCATAGAACATTTGAAAGAAAAGTCTGTTTAATGTAAAATATAGTCATGAAAAATCAATCCAATTCTTGCGTTCTGAGACCAAACAAAAGAGACATCTAGAATAACATCAATCGTGACTCTTTATGTGAAAGTCAGAAACAGATTGTTTTCAAGATTGTTTATTGTGACTTCCGTTCAAAAGAATGAAGAAAGCTCTATGTGAGTCAGATCTACTAAAGTCACAATCTTATTAGAGAAAGTATTCCGAAATTATTTTATTTCTTATGAGAATGAAAGTTATATCTTATATAAAAGAAATATTATTTTGAAAGAAACACCAATTGTATCGAAGTTACTCAAAATTGTCATTCAATAACATAGCATCGCATTGCGTGAGTTTTAGTTAAGACTGATTACTCTCAACTAAATCATTGATTCCATACGAAGCTCTCATACTCTAAATCTGCACTTATAAAGACTCAAAATAACGAAAAGTTTTATAAGAAACATCTATTTCGAACCAAATATAGATTATTGACTCAATCCTAACTAGCGTTGGAAAAATACATGAAAATTTTTTTGCTCATGTATTATACATGTACTATCTAAACGAAAAAGGCATGCTTATCAGTTTTAGTGGATTAAAAGTTTTGACTTACAAATTTTTGATAAGAGT
>JAQFXV010000863.1:0-17201 GCA_034694065.1 Camisia spinifer
TTCAAGGATTTAGACTAAAAGTTCATAAATTTTGAGATTTCTATATTTGTAGTTAAAAGAGTTAGAAATAAAATTCAGTAAAGGTTTCAAAAGTGCTGTTCTTGATATTTTGAATTCAATTGGAACCGTCAACAGATAACAACTCAAGTGAAATAAGCGCGAAAGTGATTAAACGATATGAGCTATAGAGAACTTTTACTCTTAATTACTAAATCAAAATTAATTATCAATTGTGAAAAGTTTTAAATAGCAACATATTTCAATTTCGGCAAATATTAGATTCAATTTAGTTCTATTGGACATATTATCCCAATTCCTATTATATAATATTTTCTATCGTAATCAGTTCAGAGATCAATTCGATGCCAATTTTTAGAGTTCACAAAAAACTTATGATTTAAATGAAATTCAATGAAAGATATTTGAGATTAAAATTAAATGATTAGTTTTAGATTTAATAAGAATTCAAATTGATTGCAGACCTGGACATTCTATATTTGTTGGAATATATGGTGGTTTTCTAACTTTTGGTGGTTTATTGTATTCTGAATTAGCCTTTGAAAAGGCATAATAACCAGAAGGAATATTATGTTCTTCAATTAATTCTTTGCCAACAATTAGCTGTAGGCATAAAATCGAACACAAAATTGTCTGTTATGGATACAAAACTCAAAATTAATAATAAAGACTAAAATTAAGATCAAATAATCTAATAATCAAAAAATAGACTTACTGTGGGATTATTTATTCTCATAGCAAAATAATTCATAGCTTTAACCAATTATTAAATCAAAATAAATCACTATTTCAAAAGTTAATTCAAAATATAATGAGTGAAACTAAATGAATGACAAAATATCTCAATTGATTCACTTAATGAACACTTAAAATCCTAACTCTCAGGTATACTTTGAAAGCTTCGAAAAACAGGAAGAAATGAAATCGACAATTGAAGCATTCGTATAAGTCGACGGACGAACTTGACCTTTACGTATGAAAAGAAGCAACTTATGAAGTTTGAGGCAATCTTAAAGTTTTAACTAGCATTACATGCATTTTCACAATTAGAATATCGTAAGTTTAAAGTTTTCTCATGTTCTGTTATCCTGTATTCATAATATAATTGTTTTATTTTAGGCGATTTATGTTTTATTGTGGTTGTAATTACATTAAAATCTATATTTAATTTGAAGAATTTCTACTTAAAAAATACTGTTTTGGTGTAACTTATAATTGAAAAGTTCATGAAATCATTTGAAATTAAACGCTAAGACAAACAAATGAAATATTATTGTAAGTTAAATAAGACTGAACCTAATAAAAATCAATCCTACTATAAATGCACATCTTGTAAGCGAATTATCTCTACTAAACAGATCATATATTTTTTATTAAATTTGCTCTATTAGTTATACGCTTTCATATTTGTTGAGTGCAATTCATTTATTCTTATTATTCTTCAAGTTCTGTAGTATTTATGAATAACAATTCAGTTATTAATTATATTTAAGATTTGTTTTTATATTAATGAAAGCCATGATAGAGGCTATGATTGAGTTCACAATCAGTTTTGAAAGTCAATAAAAATTTACTCTACTGTGAGATTGTTTAGAAATAACTCATTAATTATAAGAAGAAAGAATTATTTCCTTGAATACTATTCAAAGAACTTACAAAAAGTTTAATTTATTTATTGAACGAATGATTGTTTTATTATTTTGCGAACAATCAAATCTGATAACGATTGAAAAAGTTCAAAGAGTTCATCAATGGGTGATTAGACATCTTCATTAACTGTGTAATCATGAATGATTTGACAATTTTTTGTATTAAGAACTTGACTAAAGCTATTACTAGAATAAATGTTTATGATATTTCCTGTTTTTATTTAATAGAATATAATTTGAGTAGAGGTTGAATTTTTGAACAAATGCTTGAATCTCATTTTGAAATAGATTGAATAATTTGTTTTAACTTTAAATAGATTTTCATCGATAAAAGTATCTGAAATTAAATGTCTAGTGAACTGATTATCAATTAATCGGAAACAAAAGTCAACTGAATCTGGAAACTAATGTGTAATTCTATTACCACTTATATTTTGGTGCTTTTTTAACTAGTTTTTATCGCAAAATAAATATTTGACAGTTGATCAATGCTTTATTAGTTATATTTTTTCAACAGATATTATGCGTGTCTTAAAGATAAGTTTATTGATCTGTTTAATTAGTCATTAAGAGTTATAAATAAGTTATTAATATGGTTTGTCCACAAACACCCAAATCGTCTAAATGAAAATCTTAAGACTATATTTTAATGAAATGCAGTTATAACTAAAGTGTCTAAATCTGCAATTTTTGGTTTGGAATTATCATAAAATAGATAAACTTGGGAAGAGATAAGAGGGAAAATGTGTTGGAGTGCATATTTATGATCATTTTTCCACAATAGAGTTATTCTAAATTCAAGATACACTGATTGTCATTGAAAACTTAAGGTTAAAAAATAACTCATGCATTCTTTCGGGTTTGTGATCAAATACAAGAACTATTGTCTATTAAAAGTAATACAAAATAATAATGAAGGAGATTATTAGTCTTATAACTGATCCACAAACAAATAGGTGAGTGTAAGTCAACATTGAAAATAACGGATATAACCAATTGGTTAACCGTTTTTAGACCTGCAAATTTTGACTTCATTTTTCATTATGACTTTTTATGGAAAGAACATCTTTTTGCTCAAATAGGTTAACAGTTTAAATTTCAATTATTGAGTTAACTTCTAAAATTGTTTGTGTACTATCAGCACAGCCCTCGTTAGGGGCAAAATGAACAGGTGGTAAAACAGACAAATATAAGGCAAACATAAATAACATAAGATTATAGCCAAAGAGGGGCGAACAAAATAAAAGATTAAGATTAAAGTCATATGATTCTAAAACTTAGGCATCATACATTAATTACGTTACGCTGAGTAGGGTAGGTGGGTATCAAGGCTCAGCGTAACCAAAGCGTAACAAGAGGGGGGTAGGGGTTCATGCTTTGTGTAACGTTACGCATTTTTAACTCTATTTTATGAAAGATTGTTTTTATTGATATTTTTAAAAGTGAAATGAATGATAAAAGCGTAACGTTACAAAAAGGGGGGTGAGTGGGTCTCGAGGCTTAGCGTAACCAAAGCGTAACATAGGGTAGGTGGGGGTCATGAGAGTGCTGTTTTGGCGTAACGTAATCAATGTATGATGCCTTAAACTTCAAAATTCTTTGTTTAAAACTTAAGTTCAAAAAGACTTTTAGTTCAATTATTTGCAAATTAACTATTTTTATGTTATTTATTAATAAATTTGAAGAAAAACTTAATAATTAACTGCTAATTCATTGTTATTCAATTCAATTATTTTATAAAATTATAATCATTATCACTAATTATTTCAATTCAATTGATTTTTGAAGCAAAATTGTAATTTTTATTTTTGGGGTACAATAAAACACTTGACGTAATTTGTGTCAAAAAGCATAACTTCTAAGACTATTAGTATCTGAAAATAGACTACAAAAAGTTTCGATTAAATTGATCGAAATTAATGGTTAAATTGTCTCTTTTGGCCTTTTTCGGGCTCCGCCACTGTCTTATATAGTTATTACACATTATATCAAATACTATAAATTGATTTATGTTTATTTTTACAATTATTGATCAATTTTTTATCAATTTGAAAAAATTGAGAAAACATTCAAAGGTTGACTCGTTAACAAACAGACCTTCAAGTTATTCAAAACAGATTTAAAAGTTTTTAAATGTAAATGTTTAGGAAAGCCTTCAATTATGCAATAGTTATAAGTCATGCGCACTTTCACTCATTTCGTTCATAACATTAAACTATTTTTAATAAAGCTTTTCTATAAATAACAAATTTTTAGCATTAATTGAATCAATAATTAAATTAGATTTTATTCAAATTATTTGTATATTAATCAAAATTAATTCATTTAATTGAATGGAATTCAAAAACATAGTATTCAATGCCGCCAGAGATGGAAAACTCAGAAGACTTAAGGTTTCATTTAATTTATTATTATTTAAATTAATAAATAAATAACATAAACATTCATTTCATTTACATATTTATTACTCAATTGAATTTTAATCAATTGAATGATTATATGAAAAATATTTATTCTACTTTTGCTTCAAAACTATTCATAACTATCAATAATATTATCATTAATTTCTTTTTCAATTAAATGATAGAAATGATTGTATTTTGAAATCTTTGACAAATCAAACATTGATTTATCTCTTAATAAAGAAGACATGAGACAGATATCGATATATATTGTGATAAATTAATTGAGAATTCTATGAATTGATAAAATGATTGATGAATGAAATGAGGTTTAATTGCGTTTCACTTATAACACATTTATTGAACATTTAGTAAATAAATATATTCTTAAAGCTATATTCAATTTCAATTGATGTGTAATTAATGACAGATTGTATTGAATCAATTGACAGGAAAAGAATAACAAGTATTAGTTAAATGACTAATTAATAAAATGTTTAATTATTAAATTGAAAGCTATTCCTCGACCAAAGACCTAAAGAAGAGGTGAAACTAATAGTGTCTTTGCGTACAAACGGAGCGACACCTCTATTGATTGCCGCCAGAAATGGTTACTTAAATGTTATCGAATATTTGATAGAGAAATGTAATGCAGATATTGAACAGGTATTAATTAATATGAGTTTAATTAAAAGATGAGATTATTTGAATTGTTTGAACAATCGATTGAAAGGTTGGAAGTGTTAGTTTTGATGGTGAGGCGATTGAAGGCGCGCCACCTCTTTGGTGTGCATCAGCTGCGGGTCATTTAAGTTGTGTTAAGGCTTTGATAAGTAATGGGGCGAATGTGAACTCAACGACTAAAACTAATTCGACTCCTTTGAGGGCCGCGTGTTTTGACGGTCACCTCGAAATTGTGAAGCATTTGGTTGAATGTGGAGCTGATATAGAGATTGCTAACAGACACGGACACACTTGGTATTGATTAAGATATTTATGTTATTAATATAGTATATAATTTATATTGAATTGTGTTTAGCCTTATGATAGCCTGTTATAAGGGACACATTAATATTGCACAATATTTAATATCAAATGGTGCTCAAGTCAATAGAAAAAGTGTCAAAGGTTTGTAAATTAGTTAATATTTGATATGTTTTCCTAAACTTCCAAATAAATGAGTTTAAATTACAATAATTATTGAAAAACAGGAAATACAGCGCTTCACGATTGCGCTGAATCAGGAAGTTTAGAAATATTGAGATTATTGCTATTGAATGGAGCCGTTATGGACACTGATTCTTATGGAATGACACCATTAAAAGCTGCGTCACAGAGCGGTCACTCACATATTGTTGAAATGATAACTTCTCTGCCTATATGTAGTCATTTAGAATCAATCGATGCCTTAGAACTATTGGGAGCCACTTATGTCGATAAAAAACACGATATGTTGAGTGCTTTGGATTTCTGGCGCAAAGCTTTAAAGAAGCGCAACATTTGTGATAATTCTCTACTTTTAAAGCCATCGCTTCCGCCGAATACGGCTTACGATAATGTCATTGAATTCAAAACAATGGAAGAGTTAGAAGAACTTGTCTGTGAACCTGATTTAATACGAATGACGTCATTACTAATTCGCGAAAGAATATTAGGTCCTTCACATCCGGACACATCTTATTATATTAGATATCGCGGCGCTGTTTATGCCGATTCTGGTAATTACGGACGTTGTATAAAATTATGGACTTATGCTTTAGATATGCAGCAGAAGATATTCGAACCTTTGAGTACAATGACTCAGAGCTCTCTCTTGTCTTTTGTCGAACTGTTCTCTTTAATGATGTCTAAATCTGTAGCAACTGTTCGATTCTCTGATCTTTTCGCTGTTCTCCAGAGAGCTATACATGAAGTAGAAGTAGCCATAAGTCATTCAAGTGAAGTGCCATCAAATGAACACGACCTGACTAACTATAATCGTACTCTTAATATAGTATTACATTTTTTGGGACTTCTCTGTAGACTTAAATCTACTTTGAATCCAATACAAGAATTTGAATTGAAGTCTGCGTCCTATCGATTGGTTCGACTCAACCCAAGAGGAAAGAATGGCTCGTATTTACTTCATATGGCGTGTAATCGCGACACTTCTTTTGTAATGTTTCCATTTTATGAAATACCTTTAATAGATGTGCTTAAACTGCTATTAGAAGTGGGACATCCTATCAATGTTGTTGACTTTGATGGCAATACTCCTTTACACATCGCGGCATCAGTTAAGCACTGCAGTACTCCTTTATTTAAAACTCTTCTTAATAGTGGCGCTCATCTCGACGTTCGCAACTCGAGCGGCAAACTTGCGCTTCAATTGGCTTCGAGTTCATCATTGAAATTATATGAAATCTATCCCTTAAAATATATCTCACTTCAGTGTCTTTGTGCACAAACTATTAATCGTTATCGCATTCCATTCAAAGGTAAAATACCAAAAAAATTGGACGAATTTATTGAAATTCATTGACAAACAAATTATGGTTTAATACATAACGCAATAAATGTAAAACAAATTCTTTAAAGAGCTATAATTCTATCATTTTTTATAAATTTTTCAAAAAATAATATTTCAAATATTTTCAGTCATTTGTGTAATAAAGTGGTATTATATGTAAATGTATATTAAATTTAGGATATTCTTCAATAAAGTTCATCAGAGTATTTATAATTATATGAGCTTTCAATTGAAGTTCTTTCAAATTCGAAAAATCATTACTCGATTAATCAAAGACAGTAATGAGAGTTATTTTATTTGCCTTAAAGAACTGCATACTATTGAATGTGAATCTCTTATGATTCGTTATACATAGTTGGCATTCATAATAACTATTGTCTATCCTTGAAATATATCTTTGACTCCTAAAATAGAGATTAGTTATCACTACAGCAATGCTCGTATAACTCGGTATTACTAGTGATGTTTCGACTTTTAAAAGCGAAACCCCTCAAAATCATTCGAATAAAGGGAAAGATTGCGGAATCAAAAATATTTAAAGCGAAACATCACTACTGCAAACACAATATACAATTGAGTTTTTCTAGAAAGTTCATTTTAAGAGCTAATTCAGTGTTAAAATGTACAGGTATTGTATTAATATATTTCGATTTAAAGGATATTTTAGAGCAATTAATTTGTTAAAAAATGACAAAATACTATTTTCACGTAACATATCCTCACAAAATAGAGTCATTGATTTACGCAGTGATACAGTCACAAAACCTTCAATAGAAATGAGAAAAGCAATTGCAAACGCAGAAGTTGGAGATGACGTGTTTGGTCTGTTTTAAACTTAATCATAATTAACTTTTCCTTAGTTTTAAATCGATTTTTTGTTTTTTTTAATTATTCACTAATTTCTTAATAATTTCCTGTTATTTAACTGATGTATTTAATTCTCTATTTCAGGAGAAGATCCAACTGTTGAAGGTTTAGATTTTTGAGCTTTTTTGAGCTACTTTTGCATTAAGCTTTGAAATAAATAATAGCCTAAATTGACTTTAAAACTTGATGTGCTGTTTATTTGGCAGAGCTTCAAAATTATGCGGCAAAAATAGTTGAAAAAGATGCTGCTCTGTTTGTTGCCAGCGGGACAATGGCTAATCTCATTGCAAGTTAGTTTTATCGAATCTATTAAAACAAGTTTTTTATGCTATTAACTGATAATTAATCAACATTTTTTATTACAGTTATGTCTCATTGTTGGCAAAGAGGAGCTGAAGTTCTATTAGGAGATCAGTCACACATTCATTTGTTTGAACAGGTATTGCATCAAAAAATCCTCCAAATAATTGACAAATAATCAACTAATTTTTAAACTCGCGACATTATGACACAATACCTGTTCTCATAGGGAGGCATTGCAGGTATGATTTTGAAATATAAGTAACTTTTCATAAAAAGATACATTTTAAGAATAAACTTTGGTAGCAAAGAGTTAGCCAGTTCTCTCGAAACTCATTTTCAATAATTTTTAAGCACAAGTTTATACTAGACTATAGTTTTCGCAATAGTTTTTATGTTGTCTAACAATGAGAGACTATGGATTTGACAAGTTTGTCTGTCTGTCTGTCTGTCTGTCTGTCTGTCTATCTGTCTGTCTGTCGTCTGTCTATCTATCTATCTGTCTGCCTGTCTGTCTGTCCCCTTCTTCAGTTACAATGGAATAGTACCTAATCGTAATTAAAGGTATTTTTTAAGACGAGGAATCAAAGTCTGTTGTAAATAAGGGGAAAATATCTAATAATGATATAAAAACATCCCTTTGTTAATGAAGGGGAAAATAATAACCTAGCTACATCTGTTTTTATTAAATCGAAGAAATCTAAAAGTATTCAACTATTACAATTAATTTCTACACAATATGAGATCACATTAATGGTCATTCTTGTTTTTAAATATATAGATATCATAAAATATTGATAATTGTATATATTTTTGATAAATTCCTATCATATATTCTCGATTTAACCTAAACTGAAATAGAGTTTCTATTGATTCCTATATTTGAAACTGTGATCAAAAATTTCCATTTCATCGATTAAGAATTTCATTAGATTTCTTTTTCCTTATTATTAAATTAAGAAATCATAATTATAAGTTATATTTTCTTCTTGTAATACTTGTTTAATTATAAAGAGAAAATTATAAATTGTAGCTTTAAATAAAATACATAATCAATCATTATATTATTTTTGTTTGATTTTCTGAATACTTCCTTTGAAAATAAAAATTATTAACTTGATATTCTGGTATTTTTGCTCAATGTTCCAAACGCAAGAACGGTTTTTAATGACAAGTTTTGGCAAAATAACTTTAAATTAAAGCAATTTGAGGCTATGCTTCACATTATATGACAAGTTTTTAAAAGTTTTTAATGGGTTGTTAAAGCCTTGAAGAAGACAAATTTTTCAATTATTGAACTTCAGGCTTAAATAGTTTGATTGGGTGTAGAAAAAGGGTCATTTCAAATATAATACAATACTAAGAACTCACAGTACAAGTTAGTCAAGTTGTATGAATTGATTTGAAATTTTTGAACTTAATGCTATATTAAAATAATGAATTATTATTATTATTCATTGGTGAAAATTACTTTCAGAATAAAACTTACTCAAAACAAGAATGAACTTTTAGGTTAATATAAATAACTTAATTCACACAACTCTTTTCCAATATCATAGATTTGAATAGAAATTTGAAAAACTTTTCAAAATAAGATGCGAACTGATATAGTTTATAGCAATGATCATTTCATTTTTAGGCATTGAAATATTTATGTTCATGAGTAACAAATCTTAATCACCGTGACTAACTCTCCTTTCTAATTTATAATCGTGAGTAACTGGGTAACATTAAACCCTCTTAAGTTCATTTTAAGCCCAGTTCACCAACTGATCCATTATATTATCTTAACATCAAAGATATAGAAAACTAATCTCAGATCGCAATTCAATTGCATTTAAAAGACAATGAATATAATTGTTTTCTTAGCGCTGCCGAAGAGGTTAGTGTCAGCTATTTATTATAATATTCGATAATGAGCATAAATTTTCATATCAAATTAGATATTTTTAATTTTCGCATCTCAATAGATAGAAAACGAAATATTGTTCAGTTTTAAAATGTAATTCAGTTGTAATTTGATTGAAACCTAACTAATAGAGCTCTACATTTGACTGAATAGCGATTATAATTGTAAATCACGTAAAACGAAATTTTTTATCATTTCTATTATTTCCTTTTATTCGATTGATTTGAGAAAAGATTTTGATTTTTGATTTCTAAAAGCCTTATTGAGAACTCATTATTCTGAAAGCATTCGATTCAATGAAAACTCCTTAAAAGCGATCACATATTGAATGTATGAATAATTTGAATTAATTGTATTCATAGCGATAGCAAACGTTCACAGCCGTACTCTACAAAACAAATCTGACGGAACATTTAGTATCGAGGAATTGAAAAGTAAAATTCGTAAAAATATAGATTCACATCTGCCGAACACAACTTTAATTTGTATCGAAAATACACACAATGTTTGTAATGGAGCTGTACTTCCGATTGATTTTACGGAGGAGGTGAGTCTCAATTTTATTAGAAAAAGCCCACACTATTCATACTAATAATTGTACACTTTTCTTATTAAGTTATTTCAAAAAGTAAAACATCAAATAAATGACTTTAACCTATTTCAATGATCAAAAACGATCAAAAATAGTTAATCGAATTGGAAAAACTCGATTTATTTTATGAAGTTATGCAATGAGGTGTCTTTCGAGCTTCGCTTTCAGTTATATAAATATTTTAATGCATTAACTTCTTTAAAGATTATTATTTTTACATAATTTTGTAAAATTCTAATGAAAACTTTGCTCTTTAATTTCACTAAAAACAAGTTGAGGTTAAGTTTAAAATTAAATTGTTTAACATATAATCCGATCAAAGTTTCCTCATTCACTTGAAAGCTTTTTGACAAGTTTTGTATAATTTGCGATTGTATGGCATTAAACATAAAAAATTTCGATTTATTGAAAGATAAATGGCATTCCTTTTGACTTATTAACTAGATTATATAGTCTGAAAGAATAAATGTGTTAATTTATGGCCTCTAAACTTCGAATTTCATGGTTAAAATTTTTCTATTGTTATTCAATAACTCTATTACTTCTTTAGTATTATATTGACTTTCACTTGAAGTTCTAATGAATGTAATTCAGAATTGGGGTAACTTTATTGTATTGCTGTTACTTATGACCACCTCAATGACTTCTATTATGATGAAACTATTGTACTCCTATTGTTACTTAAACTTCTTGAATATAACCAGTAATCTCGAGTAACATTGAAAACATTTAATTACTTAAAAGTTGCAGGTTCTCTCCTTCTAATATATATTTAAATTTAAACTATAATAATGTGTTAATACAAGTCATTCGCAGATGAAGTTCATATTCCATTTTAATTGTGATTACATAAAAGCTAACTATTATTATGATAATCATATTTCTCAACACACTTCTTATATATCCAAAACAAAAAGCATTATAAATCTTATTCTCATTAATAAACAAAGGTCTGTAGAATCGCTAAATTGCATGGTATTGGAGTACATGTTGACGGCGCCCGACTGTTCAACGCTTCCATCAAATTAGGCGAAACCCCGGCTAGACTTGTGAAAAATTGTGATTCCGTTTCACTTTGTTTGTCAAAGGTCTTCAAATGAAAAATTATGAGTTATTATGCAATAATACTCAAGATTTGTGTCACACTTTGTTTAAGGGGTTGGGATGTCCGGTCGGAACACTTCTTGTCGGTTCTCATGATTTCATTAAAAGAGCGATTAGATGTCGAAAAGTATTGGGCGGAGCAATGAGACAAAGCGGCGTTTTGGCTGCGGCCGGACTTTATGCCTTCAAGAATAATGTCGAACGAATTAAAGATGATCACAAACACGCAGAAATGATTGCACGAGGTATTCATGTTTGTAACAATTCCTGAGAATATATTTTTTTTATTCTCTAAATAGCAATTGCAAAGCAGGCAAATAGTAATATAACTGTTGACCTAAAAAAGGTTGAGACAAACATTGCATACATTGATGTTAACACCTCGTGGATGAATGCATCAGATTTTTCATCTCGTTTGAAAACTGTAAGTTTTCATAAAGTTAGCACTATTTTTATTCCAATATTTAGTCCACAAATTTTCTGCTCATTTAATTAGTATTTTGTATATTTTTGATTCTTTTATTGCAATTATTGAATAATAATCAAAATTATTATTTCTCTATAATCAAGAATTATGTAATTAATGTAATGAAAAATAACAAAATTTAAACTTCAAAAAGTTTCAAAACAGTTTCGCACGTTTGACGTTATACTAATTCGGATTAAAAATAAAATTATTAACCTTTTAGCGGAAAGTAATAAGAAATAAACTTGACTTACAATAAAATCTCAAATAATCTATGAATAGTTTCATTGACTTAGTTCTAGATTTTTGTGAATAAAAAGCTTACTTTTATTAAAAAAAATTGATTCTAAACATAGAAACCCATTCAAATCAAAATTATTTAAAAAATCTGAATCGTGTGAATTGTTCAACGTATGGAAGAATATAACAATTCAAACAAAACTTTCATAACAGCTATAACTGAACTCTCATAATAATTATAGCAGAAGATTATTTTTTGCTTTTAGTCAAAATTTTAATTTACTGATAGTTTTCAGGAAATGTTAATGTTATATAAAATTAAATTCAATTACAATTATGTTTGAAATCAGGTTTCGAATGAAGAAAAAGCAATGTTTGGCGAACGGTGTGTTATATTAAAAATGGGGGTCAAATCAGAATCTAGACTCAGATTTGTGACACATTTAGACATATCAAGTGAAGACACTTTATTGGCAATCGAAAAACTCAAGTTTATCATTGATAAAGAAGGAAAAACTGCTTCTTCAGAACGAATACAAGTGTAATAATTCGAAACGATTCCAATTTTCCGCACGACTGATCACTCGAAACCTTTTTTTTAATTTTATCTCAAATTCTATTAATTCTGTTCAAAACTTTTCAATTAATTTTCTAAAATAAAGTTAATTTTGAAGTTATAAATATGTATTATTGAGAAAATGATTAAATTTGGTTATTTCTGTCTTTATATTTGTATTATGTTTTATACATTTTTTAATGAATACATTTTTCTCAAGAGTTCGTTTTCTGAATATTAATGAAAATAATTTTTTGAAAGAAAGTTCCAATATATTTATTGAGGTTAATGTTAACGAATTTAGTGTTAGTTTAGATGTTTACAAATTCTCATCGCTGGAAAATTTCTTAAAATAAAATAATAAAAGTTAACTTGAATTCAAAACAGATTAAAAAACTCGAAATCATGTAATAATAGAATTTTGAATTTGAAAATATTTTATTTTTTAAAGTTCTATTATTTTGTCAAAAACAAAACTTGAGGTTTTTGACTCAATAAACCTAACTTTCAATTCTTCTCTTTAAAGCAATGCCTAAATGACCGAAAAAAATAAATTAATAATTTCATATTTGTATTGCAAAGTCGGCTGAAAGTAATCTCATCTTTTGAATAATAGGTCGGACATTATTAGTGTGCAGTTATGTAGTGTCAAAGTATTGAAATAGTGTTCAATTTAAAATAGACTCAATCAGATAAGTTTATAACTAAGTTAGTGGTCAGAAAGATTTCTAAAAACCTCATTCTCAACAATAAATTTTCGATCCCATTTCAATCTCATGATTCAAAAAGTCTAATTCCACCTCACATTTCATGATAAATATTTTAGGCTCATCTTTCAGTGAGTTTTACATTTTTCTATACCGAAGTGAAACATGAATTTTTACTAAAATAGAAAAATCATAATAAGACTGAAGGCCTGACTCAAGTTTTTTATCCTTTGAAATCAGGAAACAATTTAATGAATTTTGATGTCATTTTCAAAAATTGAGTCAAAATTGAGTGACTCTTTTGGAATAGAACTGACCTTTAGTTAAACATATTGAATGACTTGAAATTCAAAAAATAGTGTAACTCTAATTAAGAGGAAAGGTGTGCTCATTTTTGATGAATAGTAAAAAAAGATTAAGTTCAATTATTTTTAATAAAAAGTTATTCATTCGTTCACGTCATTGAAGAGTTGAAAATAGAAATTGAAGAAATCATAAGTTCAGTGTAGAATTGATATAAATTCAATAAATACTGATATACAGTAATATAATCATTAGTTAACAGTATTTTGAGCCAAATCATGTCACGACACAATCTAAATGAACAAATGATTCTCGTTTTATGTCAAAAAGCTTTGAATTTAGTAATTC
Source organism: Camisia spinifer (assembly GCA_034694065.1). Lineage (NCBI taxonomy): Eukaryota > Metazoa > Arthropoda > Arachnida > Sarcoptiformes > Camisiidae > Camisia > Camisia spinifer. Next base: position 13,971 of record JAQFXV010000863.1, read on the forward strand.
TATGAAAAAATGATTTCTTTATTTAAACACAATCTACATATTATACAATAGGCTTCTTATTTACACCATTTTGCAAAGTTTTTAATAGTTTTCGAGCAAATGCGTAAATAGAAGCTCAAAAGTTTCTGATAGCTTGCGATGTTTCTCATTGTATAAAACAGTTATTTAACTAACTTGTTTACATTTCAATGATATGTTTTCTGATAAATTTTAATAATTTATTTACTTCCTATTAAATAGTTATTATATTCAGTAATTACATGATATTTTTTTCATTCACTTCTACAAAAAATAAAGTTTCTGTGAAAAAACTTACATTTCATGTTAATTAAAATGATCGATAAAAGTTCGAAAATCTTACTATCGATGGGAATAGTGAATTGCATTAAAATTGTATTTTTTATTTAATTTTTTATGAAAATTGTTCTGAAAAGCTAACAAGCAGTATATTTATCTCCTGCGGGAGTTGCTGTCGTGTCCAATGAACTAATTCAAGAAATGGACACATATTATTAGGTCCGCTATGTATGGTATGAAAGGGGCAGTCATCCAAATATGCATTCCTATGTTTCTCCTCATTCTTTGATTGCTGGAAATTTTGAACATATATTTATAAAGATGAGATTCGGGTTCGTTTCACTTTACTCAAAGCCACTATTCAGCTATTGCTTGAAAAAACTTGTTTGTTTGACAACGTATTTTGAAAGCACATACGGTATGCAGAGGTTGTATTATAAATACTAACAGTATTACATTAACAGTGAGTTGGAAACAGGTTTTGTGCTGAGCGGTTAACCTGTACACAGAGCTGCGCAAAACTTGCTTAAGGGCTTGCACTGCAAAAAACAGCGACACCAAAAATGTTTCTCTACTACAAAGTGTACGCATTATAAGCTTCTCGTTTTTATATGTGTCCGCATTTTGTGTTTCTATTAAACTTTACATTGCTTTACATGTGGCAAATCATCTGATTATTATAAATAATACAATACTATTTGTGATTTGTTTTTAAATAATAATTTGTTAAATGGTATTGAATAAGAATTGAGTGTCAAGTATTGAATTATATGCCGGCTATACTCTGGGTGTACTGACTCTATCTGTCCTTCTATTACAATTCGAAACTTGCTTTTCAAAAGTGCTACCACTTGTTTGCTTGGGTCGACTCTGTTTAGAAACTTCCATCAGAAGCCAAAAGCCAAGCAATCGCTAAGAAAATGGCGTGCTCTGCAGTCACACTATCTGTAGCTACCATTATATCTGTTGTTGCGGTCGCTTGTCTTGCAATCGGATTCAGTACTGATAATTGGTATGAAATAAGAGTCGATAGGAATAAGACAAAACAATACCTCGAAACGCACGGAACTCTCAATGAATATGATAAAGATTGGCGTTATTACAGTCGAGATGAGGGACTCTTCCGTATCTGTTTTGCAGAAAAAAAGCCCAAAGAGTGTAAGTTTTTTTTTTCTAATAAAAAGTTCTCTTTTATGCAAATAAAGCTTAGATTTAAGTCAAGTTATGTCCGCTCTGATGCTCTCTTTATTGATAATTAAGTTGTTTATATGATATAATATTAGCTTAACTCAAATGCTATTTATAATAATTTATAATAGTTCATTATCAGCTCATCTGACAAGAGACTAATTTTTATAATTGGGAACTTTGAAATATTATTAGTCAAACTCTAGTAAGTAAAATATTTCAAAAATGACAAAATTTTACTTTTCAATAACAAAAACACTTAATGAATAATTATTCAGTTTTATCCTTGAATAACATTCTAGCTATTACTTCATCCCACAATCGCCTCATTCTGATTAAGGCTTTTTCTTAACTTAATGATAGAAATACTGAATTGAGTTTTGCATAACCGCCCGATCAGGTTATTCTCTATTTTTTCATACATTCCTTTTTAAATCATTCTCTATTTAAACTGTCTGTTCTCTAACATATAATTATTGGAAATACTATTGCTTTTAAAGGAGTACTTGAATTATTGAATATAAAAATTATTTAAAACAAATGCAAATATTTCTCAAGTTGAGCTTTGACTGGCATTAAATGTATAAAAAGTTATATTAATGGCATCGCACGTCACTATACAATCATTATCGTAATAATATTGAGATATTTTTACTATCTATTAATGATGAGAAAATGACCGAATATTCGTAATCTTGACCTCACTTTAAATAAGATTTAAAATCAGTACATCTTTCATAATTTCAAGTTAACTGAATTATTCCTAAATCCAAACTCATATAATTATCCAATTTGTTTATCTAATAAACAGTTAATGAATTTTGACATAAAATTTTGAGCACATCTGATGCGACCAACTTATGAGGTCTTTATTCTATTTTACACGTCTATCAGTTTAAAATTGATATCGGAATTTGCAAGACGTGAGACAATCTAGTCTTTAATTTATTTAAATGGGTCTAATCTCAAAGATAAACATTATTTCATACAAAATACAAGTTAACAAATTGGAGCAAATACTGTAAAATAGGGAAACTCTAATTTTTAGGTTTCTTTCATACAAGTCATTCAAAATTAAATTGTTTATCTTTTTCTTGGAAAATAATTATTATTTATACAGTTCAACCGCATTACAGTCCAAATTAGTTGTCTTATTATTATTTTGCAAATCTTTTGTTAATGATTATTAGAAACTATTCAATTGAGGTTGAGTTGAACTTAATTTTTGCTAAGTTAATATTTATTTTAGAAATCATGTTTAGAAATTTGATTGTCAATTATTTTGTGAAAAATATGTTCATTTCATTCCAGTGACAACATATCTATCTCCCACTCAAACGGAATGCTTTAATATTGATTATTATATACCAGAAAATGAAATTTCAGACAAATTTTCCGATCAAAGATGGGAAAGATTACGTAAGTCATTAAAAATTTATTAAACAATTAAAACGAGTATATAATGTATGCATAACTTATGATTTCTTTATTTCAACTTAAAAGCTCTATTGTCTTATTGTCTAATTCTTGAAATTACTTTGACTTGAATTAAAGTGAAGGAATAAGAGTGACCAAAAATATGCCCTATTTATCTGAAAACTATGCACTGTATGTCTCCAGTGTTTTACTATTTGCAACGCTTGACAACCGGTTGTTATGCGTGTAAACGAATCTTTACTACAGTTTCTTATAGTAAGATTTGTTTACATGCATAACAACCGGTAGTCAAGCGTTGCAAATAGTAAA
>JAQFXV010000864.1:0-17200 GCA_034694065.1 Camisia spinifer
TCGACGATATGTTTTGCTGATTGTGTGTAAACATCATTTTGTGTCGAATCGATTCCAAATATTCGATCGAAAGTGAACTGACGCGAACCCAAACGTATTGTCTGTTCATTACTATCAACCTATCATTCATTCATTCGATAGTTTCATAAATATTGCAATTTATTTAGTATTAAGTTTAATATTTTCAATATTGATAAGTATTATTACCTCAACACTAATGTCTTGACCCGACTCTATATCTTGTAATAGAGGTCGACATCGAATCACAACTCGAACGTTGTCTTCATTTGAATCGTTTGACATATTATTAAATAAGTTTAGAATTTAAATCGCATTTAAAATTGATGGCAAAGTATTGAGAAAAGTGAACAAAAGATAGACTTCACTGCAATGCTATTGTGTCTGTACGTAAAGCATAATCTTTGATATTTTTCATTTTCTCAATAATTCAAATCATTATAAAGTTATAAGTTATCAAACTTTTATAACTTCATTACTTTAACTAATATTATTTGAATTATATTTATGGCACGGATTATAAGACTATATAATCACAACTTTTGATTTTGAATTTATTTTGTTTCCAAATAAAGCTATATTAATAAAACTCAATGTTTTTAAGTTAAAGTTTGTGTAACTGTTGACAACACTATAGAAATGAACATAAATTATGTTTGGCTTATAATGAGTTCAATCATAACATCCAGTGTTTCTCTTTTAAAGACAATCAATAGTTTCTTGGGTTTAGAAATGCTGAGAAATACGTAATTTGTGTTCAATATATTTTCATATGAATTGAAAACTTGTGATTAAAAGAGTTTAAATCTACTTAAGATTAAGTCTTAATTATTATTATATTTATTTAACCGGAATTAAGATAACGATTAATTATATCATTTATTAATTATAATCATATTTATTAACTATAAGTTTAGTTAATTAGTTATTATAAACAGTTTGAAAATCAGTTAATTATTCTTAAATGAAATAATTTTATAAATAATTGTAAACAAAAATAATATTAAACTTAATTATAAACAAAATGGAAAACGAAGAAAATGTTTTGCGATCAAAATTGTCTCAAAAGGCAAATAATAAAAGTGAAAAGATGTCAATATTAGAGGCGAGGGATAAACTTCTTCGTCTTCGTCGTGAAAAGCAGACAAATTTGGCGACTGCTGTGGCTGTAATCGGTTCGTGTCCTGATATGTGTCCTGAATATGAAAGATATTTTAGGGAAGAAACAAATCAAGTGACAAGTCTTGAAATGGACACTAATTCTAATGGAAATGCGATTATAGACGAAAACAGAATGATTAAAGAGTATCGAAGGTCTGGTGCAGATCAAGAGGAACCGCTTCCTCATGAACTCAGGCCTACACATGTTCTTAATAGGTTTCAATATTACATATCAATCACTTTTAATTCTAAATTAATTTAATATTTATTATTATTATTATTATTAAATTATCGAAAAAATGAAGACTATTATTATAAATTTTCAGAACAATGGACTACTTGTGCAGTAATATTATGGATAATGAAAGTGTCTCAATAGGTGATTGGTATGACTTTGTTTGGAGCAGAACTCGTTCAATACGTAAAGACATAACACAACAGCATTTGTGTGATTTGTCTTCAGTGTCATTGACTGAGAAATGCGCGCGTTTTCACATTCATTGTGCGGCAACACTTTGTGAAGAAAATATTAAAGATTTTGATCCAAAGATTAATGAAGAAAATCTGTCAAATTGTTTGCAATCACTTAAAGACTTTTATTATGATTTATCATTACGTGATATCTATTGTGAAAATGAAGCAGAATTTCGTTCGTATGAAATACTATTACATCTAAACGATGCCGGAATTCTCAGAGATGTCAAAAACTATCGCAAAGAAATACGAGATTCAGCTGAAGTTCGATTTGCGATCCAATCATTTTATTGCTATCAATCAAATAATTACATTAATTTTTTTAAACTATCAGAAAAAGCAAATTATTTGACGGCATGTGTTATGCATCGATACTTCACTCATATTAGACGTAAAGCATTCCAAATATTACGCAAATCTTATACTTCTAATTCTTCTTCAGTTCAAGAATACCCAATTCATTCTCTCGTTCAATATCTTGGCTTTGAAAATGATGAGCATTTAATCCAATTTTGTGATCAAATCGGACTCGAATGTAGTGATAATATTGTTTATTTAGTTCGCGGTTTCAATGACTCGAATGCTATTAACTCTCAAAGATCTATACGTTTGGTTGAAAGTAAGCGTAATTGTAGTGTCGGACAAATAATTAATTGCAATGAATTGCCTCTCAATCCCTATAAGTTAGTACCAGTTCATGATAGCTTTGATTCTGACGGAAGACTCAATGCTGACGCTTACGAAGCATTAGATCAAAAAATGAAGACAAATAGTTTGAACTATTCATCATTAAATACTATAATCACTTCTACGAATAGTAACACAAAACCTATATTAGTCCCTAATGTATTGTCTAAACCCTCATTCGGTATTCTTTCTGGCGGTATAACTGCTAATAGCAATACTTCATTATCATTATTATCAAACACTTCAAAAACATTCGGATCAACAATTTCTACACAAGAACCGAACCCATTCTCGTTCGCGAAACCCTTTCCTTCATTTCAATTTCCTGAACGTTCGTTCTCTCAAATATCAAAACCTAACCTTCAATTCAATGTTTGTTCAAGTGATGAAATTAAGCCAATTCTAGTTCCGCCACAAATACATACAAATCAAGTTTCTGTAACTGAAACTCCATTAGATTCTAATATAGATATTAGAGAAGAAATAATTGAAAGATTTTGTGACAATATCTCGAGTGAGTTAATTGATTCAGTGACTAAAGAGTTATTGGTTGAGATCTGTGGTCAAGAACTTGAAAAAATGAGAAATAATATAATAAATGAAATGGTTTGCAAAATATTTTCTGATATTTTGCTTAGTTTTACAGATAATATGATTAAAGAAATAGCATTTAATGTAATTCATGGAGAAAAGGAGTTAAAAATCAAAGAAAAAGAAGCGATTGAAAAGAAAATTCTTATCGAAAATGTGTCCAATGAAATAAATAATGAAATAATTGATAGTTTAGTCGATTCGCAAATAAGATCTATTTCTGAAGAAGTTTATTATGAAAGTTACGAAGAATTAGTCGAAAATGAAATGATAGCAAATGACTTATTCAATGATTCGGTTGAGATTATTGTAGAAGATATCGCTTCAGAAGTATTGGTGACCGCAACTAATGAAAGAGAGTTATTGGTTGAACGACTCAATCATAAAAGGCTCAAACGTTTAGAACACAAGTATTTCATTAATTGGAAAAATTGGTATTTGAGTCGAAAACGTCATAAATATTATGAGAAATCATTTCCTGCGGCACCGAATTGGAGCTCAACTGACTCTCAAACCAAAACAATTAAATACTCTTATTCTGAAGATGTTATTAATAATAGTGTCCAAGAATTAGTTGAAAATGATTTGTTAGCCAATGATTTTTTTAACAATTCAATTAATATGTTTATTAAAAATATTGCTGAAGAAGTTTTAGTGACAACTATTAGTGGAAGTGATTTATTGATTGAATCACTTAAACAAAAAAGACTTAAACATTTAGAAGTAAAATATGCTAATAAATGGAAAAATTATTATTTGAAGCGAAAACAACTTAAAAATCACAGAAAATCATTTCCTGCGGCCCCGAATTGGACTAAAAGTGACCCCATTTCAAGTCGAATCAAATACTCTTATTCTGAAATCGAACCAAATTCAGAGATTTTAGCGAAAAGGTTCAAAAGTGAAACTATTCAACAAAAACAAACAATAAAAAATTGTTTGCCTTCAACTAATGATATTAAAGTTTTATTTAATGAAGAACTCTCTCAATCTAAAGCATTAACCAAAAGACTAAATGAAGCGTTAGAACCACTTTCTGATCAATTTTTATATAATTCATTCAATGCTAATCAAAGTAATGGTAATAATAATGATAACATTGATATATATTTAGAAGAACAAGAAGAAGATGATGAGGAAAATGATGTTTCAATTATTGATTTGTTCGAGACCTCAACTGATAAAATGAATCGATTAAAGAGAATGTTAGCCGAAGAACAAAATTATGTTTCTCTCAATAATTTTGTTTCATATTTGACTAAAAATAAAGACACAAATCAGGAAATTGAAGACCAATCTAATTATGAATAGTATTAACTAAACTAAAATCTCTTCATTTAATTATAATCATTATTTTTTCATTAAAATTTTTAAACTGAATCTCTAATTATTTTTCAATATTTTGAGAGTTGATTGACTTGAACTTATAATTTTGTTTTTATTAAAAATAAGGTATTGATCAATACTATAATTTAAGTTAATTTCAATAATTTCGATGTGAGTTATATTTGCCATAAATTTGTCCCGAATTAGTGAAAAGTTAGTGCTAAACCTGCCTTATATTTCTCTTTTTTTAATATTTTTATTGTTCATTAACATAGTTTTAACAAAGTTTCAGACAACAAGTTAACAGTATATATTATAATACATATATAGATTGACAACATTTTTCACATAAAACTCAATAAATAGTGGTTTCAATTGTTAAGTTGAGTGAAGGGTTATTACGAGGATTGCATTTTATTAGCTTACATAATATTATATTCTAAATTTATTTGGACAACGCTCGAGCGTTTGGCACTCGGTGCCGAGCGTGAGTGCGCTCGTGATACATGAATTTAGGTAGTTGATCACTATATTTAAGAATCTTCAAACATACTCATTATTCCTATGAAAACTATTTTTACGAAAAAAGTTATTTGAACTTTGGTTTTAAAGAAAACTAAAATGAATTTGTTGAGAAAGCAGACTTAAATAATATTTTGACCCTTTCACTCTTAAAATGAACATGTTAACGCTCGATACCCTGAGCGCGAACGCTTGGAATTTGTCGAGATTGAACGCGAGCGCTGAGCTGTCCATCTATTACTTAGAATTTATGAAATAATTTGTCAAATATTAATTTTTAGATAAAATATGATGTGGTCTACGAGAGAAAATTGAAACTTTGCGTTTCATTCATTGAATGACTGATCGAAGGCCTGATCACTGATCTAACGATCGGATATATCCTTAGCTAAGTTCACATTTCTTAAGATCATATAATAATATTGAATGTATAAAATGAAATAGAAATGTTTAATTCAAAAATAAGCGCACATTTAATTATTTGTTTGAATTGATAAATGAATAAGAGGTGATATAAGTATCTTAATTGAATGTTATCATTAAAATAGAATAAACAATATGTCAGTGAAGTTGAAGTTTACGTCGATATAGAAAAGCGAGGAAATAATCTTTTCGAAAAATAACAAAAGTATCATCATTTAAATGATATATAAATAGCTCTATTAATCATTTTTGTAATAGATTTGTGAGCATAAAAATAACTAAAAGTTTTTTGGTATCAAAATATTTTGATATATAATTTGTTGAACTATAAAAATATTCTAAAAATGTGTATTTTCTATATCTTTATAGAACTTAAATTTTTATCAAAGATTTGAAAAAACATTTTATGCGATAATATTTTTGATGTATTTTTGCATTTGAGTTAATGTTGAAAAGTGTTAATTAGTGTTAATTATTGTGATGTCGTTTGAAATAAGAAAAGAAACTTTTAATGATTTGATTAATATAAATAATGTAATTAAATCATCATTTGGTAGAGAAGATGAATCAAAACTTGTCGATCTATTAAGACAAACAAATTGTATTACATTATCATTGATTGCTTGTATTGATGGTCAGATTGTTGGACACATTGCTTTCAGTCCAGTTTTTATTAGAGGAACACTAAATCACTTTCAAAGTAATGTTTTAGTTTCAAATATTTCAATTAATTCATCATATTATTCACTTATCAGTAAATTAATATATTTTCAATAAGTTTAACTTTGAATTTATTTTTAAATTAGTTTTTTTTATTTTAAATTTTTTAAGTTTAAGTTTTTTTAGAATTGTATAAATATTATTTGGCTATTAAGAAGTCAAACCAATTTTAAACTGAAAAGAAAACTTTTGCTATAATTTGTAATATACTGTACTGTCAACAAAATTCTAATCTTGTGATAGAAATGAGACTAATTTCCAGGACTTAGATTTTTAGGGATAATGAAAAACGCAAAGAACAGTGAATTATGGGCACAACATATTAAACGTAATGATAATTAAATACAAAATTCAATAATCATTTGATGCCCAGAACTAATGTTAAATTTAAATTAAACTCTCTTCTTAAATAGTATTTTAAATAATAATGGCAAATAATTGCAAATTTTCAAAACAAACAATAAATTTTATTAAATATTTTCCATTTCTGAAATTAAAGATAAATATTAAAAATCGAAGATGAATTTTCGAAATTTAAGATATATTTTTGAAATTTAAAATAAATTTTTGAAATTAAAAATCAATTTCTAAGTTCAAAGATAATTTCTGAAATAAAAAATTAATTTTTGAATTTAAAATTGAATTTTTTGTTACTGAAGATAATTTTTTGCAATTTTTCTGTGAAAATTTTCTTAATTGCAGATATATTACTTGAAAATTATTCAACAACTGAGAACCTCATATATTTAAAGCTAATTGATCATCGTTTAAAATTATTTAATTTGTATTTTTAGCGTTTGTTCTATGCAATGTTCATTTCTTCCCTAAAAATCTAAAAAGGGAACAGTTTTTATGCGGCCCTTTGATAAAGCTCTATATTTCAGATATTTATGAAGCATATACTGAGACCATTCCGAAACTCTATTTCAAAAAATTCGAATGACCTCTGACTTTATTTTTATTGAATTTTTAAATAACTGATCCATAATTAGCTGTAAATTTTATTTTTAATTTCATTTTTATGCATTGTTTTTCAATGGATTTATGAGATTAATAAACTTTATTTCTCAAACAAAATTTACAGTTTGAAGATAAAATGGTAAATATAAAACTTGATATAAAATTCCAAAAATGACAGAAAATTGTTATGAATTATCTTAATAAATCAATGTTAGTTGAAATATTTTGGGAGAAAATTATCAAAAAATTGAATGATATATGAGTTATAGTTTTATTTCAATAAGATTGAAAATTACATTGTAGTCATAAACTGTAAATTTTGTTTGAGAAATAAAATTTCATTAATCTCAAAAATCCATTGAAAAGCAATGCATAAAAATGAAATTAAAAATAAAATTTACAGCTAATGGATCAGTTATTTAAAAATCCAATAAAAATAAGGTCAGAGGTCATTCGAATTTTTTGAAATAAAATTCGAAATGGTCTAGGTATATGCTTCAAAAATATCCAAAATATAGAGCTTTACCAAAGGGCCGTATAAAAACTATTCCCTTCTAAGCCCTGCTAATTTCATTAAAACTCAAGTCAACTCAAATAAACTCAAGTGTTTATCAACAAAGCAAATATTTTCACAAATAAAATATTTATTTTTAGCCTAAAAACTAGTCTCAAGTTTATTGAATAATTGTTTGAATTTGTTAGGCGTAGGTTTGGCTCCGTTAGCAGTTATACCAGAATATCAAAGACAAGGCATTGGTTCCAATTTAATCAATGAAGGACTGAAAGAACTAAAAAAAATGAACATAAAAGCAGTTTTTGTTTTGGGCGATCACTCCTTTTACTCGCGATTCGGTTTTATTCCTGCTTTCTCTAAGTTCGGAATCAAATCCAAATATAAAGTTGAGGACAAATACTTTATGGCTTTAGAATTGTTCGATCATTCGTTAAATAATGTTTCGGGAGATTTAACCTATTGTCAGGCATTCGATAGTTTGAATTTATGACTTTAATTTGACTTTTTATCAAAATCTTTTGCCATTTATTTTAAAATTATTAAAACTATTATTTGAAATATTAAAATATAATTATAATTTAATATAATTGATAAGTTTAAACAATAGATAAGTTAATATTAACAAAACTAAAAGCTATGCATTTATTATGTAAACTCATTCAAAATATAAACAGAAATAAATTAAAAGGGTCTAAAAACTAATGAATTTTGTTGAGATTCTGAAATATAGTGATTGTCATATTTGAATGTTTATACAAGAAGACTAACTTGTCTTTCGGAAGATATATAGAAAATGCTTTGTCTGTGATTAGTTATGATAAATAATTGGTCGACTTCTTTAAAGCCTAAACAACTATTACAACAACAAAATATTTTTTTGGCTCTGCGACGAAAGTGTGGATTAAGCCAACAATAAATGAATGGATTGAAAGCACAGCTAGAGATTGATAACCAATAAAAGAAGACATAAGCTAGAGATGTATTACAAGTTGAAGGCAAAAGTGGTGTCACATAAAAATCAATGAAATGAATGATATGGACAGGTAACCATGAAATGGCAAACATTATAACAACTGTTATCATTGTCTTAATTGTCCTCCACTTGGCATTTGTCTGATGAAACACTTGAGAAGCTGTCATTTCCCCTATTCTTCTATTCCAAATCATTCTCGATATGCAGGCATATAAAACACTGCTTATTGTTAAAGGTATCAAATATTGTGTAAGAATCAAAAGTGCGATTCGAATCTTACGGATTAAAAAGTTTAAAAAAGATTCTTCAATTTGTAATGCAATGCGACAACCAATGAGTGCATTAGAAGCAAAATAAGTGGAAACTCTCATCGAAAATGTAGTTGTTGCTGTAAACAATATTGAACACAACCATATTAACAATATCGGTATTTTAGGCTTCATTTGTTTATTTAAAGGATTTTTAATGCAACGGTATCTGTAAATAAATTAAAGTTTGTTTCACTTCTCAAAAAGTCTAAACTTAAGAACATTTAATTAACAATTAAAGCATAAACATATTTTGATTTAACATAAGTGTAAGCGTTCATTTAATTGACAAATATACTGCACAACTATATTTTTGAGTTTAACATCCAAACTAATTAATTATAAACTTGACTCTTCTTGCAATTGATGCTCAAAATAATTGAAACGCTCTATTGTTATCGCTTATGATTTATTTGTTAATTAAATGGTGTAAAATTGAATGACATAAGTCAAGTTACAGTACCTGTCAATAGCAATTGCTAGCATTGTGAATGTCGACACATAATAGGATTGAATTTGTATTGATTTAATGGTTGAACACATCCTTTCACCCGATGAGTACTTGTCCAGAATATAAGTCGCACAGAAGATCCACTGCCCGGGAATAGTAAGCGCACCCATTATGTCACTTATGGCCATATTGGAAATTAATATATTAGTTGTATTTCGAACTTTTGGTGACATCATAAAAACTTTACATACAATAAGATTTCCAATTAAAGCAACAATTGTTGTTATCACATATAAACTCAGAACTATTACATCTTGTGTCAAATTATTATCAATTTTTACAGCGATTTCACTATTGTTGAGTTCGTTTGAAGTTATAGTTGTGTTCAGATTATCAAATATCATCTTTTCTTAAAATTAAATTTTCTTTACAAGAAAAGTAACTTGAGAATTGAAAATTCTAATAACACAAAAGTTTATAAAGATTTCTTTTTTATCAATAAATGCATAAACTTAATCGAATCGAGAAATACAGAAGAAAATGTAGTATTTTTTTCAATTTGCTCTTTAAAATCTTTCATGTTTACTAATATAGTATCAGGAATAATACCATAACAGAAACTAAATGCCAATTAAATGTTTATATTAATATTACCGCCTCATTTATTTTCAGTCAAATCAATCTATTCATAGCAACCATCAAATAATTTTCTGCTCTTTTATATAGATTACAAGTATTTCTGAGTACTAGTGAAACACTAATTAACAAACATTTACGAAACAGCAAAACTTATGCAATATAAACAAAATGTTTGGAAAATTCTATAGAATGTAAAAGTTTGACAATTAATTTAGAATTTATTACATTATTTAAAATAATATAAAATCGATTAATTTCAACAACAAATTCAGTAGCGAATCAAATATGAAGTAATGTTCGAGAAAATGTTTTCCTTTAAACTGGTGTTTGTTTAATCTTTTGTTATCTTTGAGTGCATTTCAAATAAAAAGATCATAATATTATAATGTAAGGGTTAGATTAAGGTCATAGTTTATTCTGTTTATTCAACTAAAAATCATAATATTTAAATTATTAGTCATATATGATATATAATATATTAGTCAGATAATCTATATGACTAATAATTTAAATATTATGATTTTTAGTTGAATAAACTATGCCTTAATCTAACCCTTACATTATAATATTATGATCTTTCCTATCATTCCTATCATAGGAATGAACATTATTAAAATTAGGTTACTTTTTTCGTACAAATGATGGACAATTTGTAGTGGATTCAAACCTTACTTATTTTATTAAAAAATACACTTTTCATTGAAAGCAATTTAGTTTAATTTAATAAAATGATTTGTTTTCTTATACTCATAAACCATTTGCTTTATTGTTGATTTTAATCATTGGATAAATAATGAAATATATTCCTGTGTATGTTATGCTTATGTTTGAACTTTTGTGAAAACTTAAGGGTTAATTGACTTATAAACAAAGTCAAAGTCAAATGAACCATCAAAGTCATGAACTAATCGTAACTAATCATATACATGTCACACCTCTAACTTTAAATGATAAAAAGAGTAACTAAGCTCTTAGCATAAGAATAAACACAAAATTGCCTCAAATTTAATTGGTTTTAATTTGAGATTAATTGTGAAATTTAAATATGAAATAAACTTCATGTATTCATATAAGATAGGAATACCGGTAATATTAATTCGTTTCTTAATACTTATAAGATCTTTGTTGAACATAAATATTTGATGAGATGACTTATGATCTCATAACTGTTTTGTAGAACATATTTCGGACACCGTTATCAATAAATGCATTGTTATATTTTAACATAAAATGAAACGCTTTTGTTGAACATAATACAGAGTGAAAATAATTATAAAATCTCACTCATTACGGAGAGTTTGATTGAAATATTGAAAGTTATGTTCTCACCAGAGCCTAATCTACTTATAAAATTGAGCAAATTCTGTGAATAACTTATGGATATAACTTATATATTTGTTGGAAATAATGTTGCAATGAGTTTCAATCTTAAAAAATAAAACTGAAAAAAGTTGCACCAGAACTAAAGTGAAACCAAACCCTTAATTGAAATACAGTAAAGTATACCAAAAAGTAAATTTATTAATTTAACTCATATTATATCTAATGAAAAAATAACACATTGAAAGAGGGAATAGCATATCATTTAACTAAAGCTCATTGAATACCATATTGGACTCTATGAACATCTGACACATCAACTTATTTTTTTGATTGTCTTGAAAATGAAGGTTTTTATTTTTTCATTTGTCATAACATCAGTGATATTAATTTGTTCAATATGTAAAGGTATTTAATTTGAAGTATTTGAATAAACATTTTTGATCAATCGAATAAATATGATGATTGTCTCGAATAATAGCTGAAGAACTTGATCCGATAGCTTTACTGGCAGGTTGTGGTAGTGAATGCTGGGCAATGGATCATTCAAATAAATCACCTAATAACATTAATCCAGAAAAGGAAAGTTTTGATGGCATTATAACTAAGTGTATGCAAGTCTGCTTTGCAGATAAAACTAAGAAAGAAGACAAGGAAGAAATATTGTCACCGATTCAGATAAAGAAGATTAAAGTATCGGCTTATTGTGGATATATCTGCTATCCTAACAATAAAATGAATAAAAAATCACTGAATTATTGTTATGCCGGCTGTTTAGGTTCAATACTTCAGGCAAAACCCAAAATTTAAAAGAAATCGCATTTAATTTTGTTTATGTTTATTTTTTCAAAATATTATGTAATAATGAAACGCAATTTTTTGCCCACCGCTGAGTCTTAAATTTTAATAATTTATTTATAGTCAGTTTGGTCTAAATTAATGATTTAAGATTCAACCAAAAATTCTGTTTTTACAGTAAATCAAATTTCAAAATAAAATGTATTTCACAATTTTATTCAACACTGAATTTCACAAAATTAATTTCCCTAAATATCTGTTATAAAATGAGCCCAAATATAATATAGTTTTATTATTATTTGTCACTTCTTTAACTTCAGATAATAATGTTATTCTTCCGTCGGGCGAATGCAATGATCGAACAATTTTTCCGTTATTATCAATTTCTATTGCCATTCCGTGAGATTTTTCTAAAAGTTTGCCTACAATTAAATAACTTAAACCTGTTTTAATATTGAAGCCGATATTTTTTATAAGATCACAACTGAAAACATCACCAATTGATTGGACTGCACTTCCAATTATATGTAATATCCTGAAAAACAACTTTCTAATCGCTGGTTTATCTTCTGTCCAATCCATTAGAAGTCGACTATTTAGAGTTCTGCCATTTGTCAAAGCTATCCAAAAGGTTTTATGATTAGTCTTTCGCAAGTTGTCGGGCTCTCCGGGAAGTTCAGATATCAATGATATTGTTTCACCACTTTTTTCTCCTCTAATATAGTGCTTAACAATTCTTCGAGCTATAATTTCTGCGAATAATATAAAATTTTTATCATCACTGATTTCAATGCCATTCGGACACAAGATATTGTCTAAAACTATGTCTAATTTATTAGCATTGATGTCAAATCTTAAAATACGACCAGTTTCTGAAGCGCCTAAAGCTATGATAAAGTATGATAAATCGAATTTTGTGCTCAAGTCAGAGATGTATAAAACATCACTTCCATTCAGACCATTATTTTCATCGATTGCAATGTCATCGAAAAATTTTGACCGCTTTCCCAAAATTTCCGTTTGTTCATAAGTCAAAATATGTTTGACTTTCGGTTTTGTTGTCATAATATCACTGATCGTGAAAATGCCGAAAAAGGCTTCGACAACATATAGAACTCCTTTTGAATTGAATTTCATTCCTAAGGGTCGACTGCATAATGTTTTATTCCATATTTCACATGTATTGTTGATTAGTTTTATAACTGGTGTAATATTTTTTCTGTCGATATAATCATCGAAACGATAAATATATCCATCACTAGAACTCGTAAAAATGCTTCCATTGAATACCGCTATAGATTCCGGTCCTTCTATTCTATCTTCAAAAAGTTTTTCCGCATTTGACAGTATTTTATTTTCTTTTAATGGACCCAAAAATGATTCCGGTAATGGATAACTGGTAAATAGAATTAAAAACTTAAGTTTAAACTAGTTTTGAATAAATAATTAAACACAAAAATTAAATCTTTATTTGTTTTAAGTAAAAACTTTATCGAGCATTTCATAAAATTAGTTATTAAGTTAGTAAAAATTATTTATTGATTTAAGTCATATCCTAAAAAGAACTAATTTATAAAGAAAAACTTACTGATGTGACTTCGGGTCAATGTCCAGAATTATGCCCCCCGGAGGCAAATATATAATTATCGGTATAATTAATATTATAAAAACTATTACAATAGAGGAACAAATTAAGAAATAACGAAGTTTTTTAATCATCTTTTTACATATAATTTGAAAACTTTGAAGTTATATTTGAATTAAGTGAACAAATTTTATAATATTGAACTTTGTTTTCTAAGAAGAATGTAACACTTTTTTCAACTCAAGGATAACCACTTATTCCTTGCCATAGTTTAGAACAACAGAAGTTAATATTAATGACTGCAAAAGATGAGTACAAATAGGTTTGTGTTCTTAAGGATATAAAATAAACGATTTTTTGCTAAAATAAACTTAGAAATAATTGAAGCAGAAGAAAATTTTCGGATAATAATCTTCTGATTTATATAAATTTGGCTGAAATTTGATTATTAGTGTTGCACTCGTTTCATACATATATAGCTTTCGGTAATAATAGGAATATTGCCATTTGAAAACCAGTTTTATGAGGAAAGGCCAGAAGAAAGTCAGTCTGAAGAAAAGAAGGCCATTATTTCGATGCTTTATTCAATTTTTTTCATCATATAAGTTTAACCCAAACTAAACCTAAACTAAACCCAAACTGTTAAGAAATAAGAACATAATCGATCTCATGAGTTATTTTTAAGTCCATTTGTATAATATGAAGATATTTATTTTTAATAAAAATAAAGTTTTGAAAGAATTATTTTAAATGAACTCATTTTATTATATTTACTTAACCTTATACTTTGCATAAAACTTATGTTTCTTACAGAACATGAATTCACTTTACTCTTATCGAGCTTTTTAATGAACTTTTAGTTCTAAATGAATTACTACATAATATTTTGATACCGTATTAGCGCAAAGCAAAGCAATAATAGGTTAATCATGAGTTGTGCAAATATCATAATTACTCATTTGTTTATAAGCGATTCAGAAAACACTTTTTACAATTTAAAAGTTTGCAATTAAGGAAAAATGAGGGAAAATTCTGTTTATGAAAATTTTTAACTCTTATTTATTAATTTTTCTCAAATTTTGGCACTGATAACAGTTTGAAATTATTGAAAAATAAATTTTAAAAATTTGAGTTTAAACTCTAAATAATTAATTTGATAAGTAACTTCAAGCTCAAGTGTTCTGGATATAAAGCTAACTTTGTGTTAAAGTTGTTTTTGTCATTAATTATCTGCATTGAGGTGTAAAAAATGAATTTGAATTAACAGACTTAAAAAATATGCTTCATCTTAAATTCCTCCAATTTATAAATTATATTGATATTGTAACGCTAAGATATGATCATGAGTTTGTGTTGAACTCTTTTGTTTAGTTTGAGTGAAATATTGTTAAAAAAAAATAGAACTTTCGATTTTATTTTTCTTCTGCGGTCCATCGTTTGCAGTTCCGTACAATTTTGGCGAAATGAGTTGGCGATCACTGATCATGGATTTTATCCAAAAAAATATGAAATATTGAAATATGAAATTTCACCTGAAAAAACAATTTTGAAAACATTTAGAAATTATTTGTTGTTATTTAAATCCAAGGAGTTTTATGCCTACCTCCATATTTTTCAAATATTTTGTCCCCCAATCTGGAAATTCTGATAACGCCACTGCTTATAAATAATTTTTAGTTTTATCTACTTGAAAGTGTCTTTGAATCAAATAAATAATGGAAAGTGTTTTAACCTCCTGAAAACCCGTTATTTATTTTCTGAAGTAGGTTTCATTCGACTAATTTTCATGCAATGTTTAACTACGAATCAAATTAAATTATAGTTGAAGAATAGGTTTGTTAAAAGCTTACAAACCAAATATGTCTCTCAATTGAATTTATTTTTGAACTATTTTAATGATTCAATTTTTCCGTAGATTTTGAAATTCTTTAAAAATAATTTTTAATTAATTGAGTATTTGTTACAATGAATGAGCAGTAAATGTGTAAATGGTTTGAATGAGTTATATAGATATAAAATCTCATTATTTACCACAATTCAAGTAAAAAAAACTTAAACTCTGTTTTTTAAATTTAATTTTCCTAAATATTTATTAGCAAAAGAGCCTAAATATAAAACAGTTTCTTTGTCATTAATTCTAACTTCTTTGGCTTCAGATAACATATTAATGGTTCCATCAGGAGAATGAAGTGATTGAACAATATTTCCATTTTTATCTATCTCGATGACCAATCCGTGGCTTTTCGAAGGACTATCTATAATGAAAGTTCCAGTTTTGATGCCAAACCCAAATTCTTTTAGGGCCGGATTTCTGAAAATATTTCCTACGGATTCAATACTACTCCCAATTAAGTGAAAAAGTCTGAAAACAAATTTTCTGACTAAAGGTTTTCCTTCTAAAAATTCTGAAGCAGTAGGATTTGATTGATTGCGAGCCATTCCAAAAGCTATCCAATAAGTCTCTTCTTTAGTAGCACTTCGTCTAATATTGTCGGGTTCGCCCGCCAGCGAAGATATTAATATCTGTGTCTCACCTTTTCTGTTGCCTTTTATATAATGCTTAAAAATTCTTTTGGCACCGCATTCGGCGAATAGTATTGCATTTTTGTCATCAGTAATTTCTACGCCATTTGGAAACAGAATTCCTTCCACAACAATATCTAATTTTTTTGTTTTGGTATTATATTTAATTATACGCCCCGTTTCAGAAGCTCCAAAAATGAGGATCGATTGTGACAAATCGTATTTAGAGCTAACATCAGAAATGTATAAAACACTTCCACTCTTCTGATCTACACTTTCATCAATTGCAATATCATCTAAAAATCTCGAAACACTACCCAAACTTTCTGTTTGTTTAATATCAAACACTTTTGTAACTTTTGGCGTTGGACTCAATATATTTTCAACTGTGAAAACTCCCAAATAGGGTTCGACGACATATAATATGCCTTTAGAATCAAACTTGATTCCCAGCGGTCGACCACAAAGAGATCTATTCCACGGCTCTAAGCATTCATTGTTGATTAACTTGATAACAGGTGTTATCTTTTGTCCATCTATTTTATATATAAATCCTTCGTGACTACTGGTGAACACATTCCCATTAAACTCAGCGATCGATTCCGGACCAGTCACTTGATTTTCAAATAGTTTTTCAGCATCAGATAATAAATTATTGTACTGTAAGCCACCAGAAAATGATTTGGGTAAAGGAAAACTGCATGTAAAGTATATAACAGTTTTATTTTAAAAAAACTTAATGTTTTTCATCTTAAGATTCATTATTTGGAAGAATAAGAGTTTCCACATTTACAACTAATGATATGTGAGTGTATTCTAAGTCAGAAGAAAGTTTCTTTTAAATAGAAAACAAGTGCTTCCCGAGTAATTCTACTTTAAGTGAATAATGGATGAAAATAAACTATGCAAAAATAAGTTAGAACTCCAAGGATTATTTTTAACCTAATGTAACAAAACTAACCAATTAAATAGAGGAATTATTGCTGGAATAACTAATACAACAAAAAATGAGAAAGCGCTTATCAGACAAATAACTTAAAGGAGAGTTACATTTGAAGCGTAGTCTATAAATCAATTTGAGTCGAATAACTCGAAAACTATTTCGATTGACATGAATTTTTTCACTTCCAGCATCAGGACCTTAGAATGCATATCGAGATTGACTGAAATCGGTTTTAGCAGTTTTAGACAAATTGCACCAATAGGT
>JAQFXV010000865.1:0-17169 GCA_034694065.1 Camisia spinifer
GACCGGTATCATTAGAACCAGTATGACCCGGGGGTTTCACAACGGGTGTCAATTCATAAATTACGTCGAAAGTTTTTTGAAGACGTAATTTATGGATAGGCCTGAATTTTGACCGTGCTTTAGCACGGGCTCCGAGGCTAGTTTAATATATTTATTACATCAATAGAATAGAATGATCTTAGAACAACCAAAACTAATGAAAAGACGAAGAAATGAGCAAAGATTTCAGTAAAATGACATTAGTTTTATATACCTCTTATACTCATAATCTTAAAAGATTGTTCTCCTAAATGGAACCATTTTCTTGTTCAGAAAAAGAGTCAACTTTGACTTATAAACAAGAAAGCTTCAAATATTTTAACACTGTTTAATTGGCTCTTATTTTTGGATTGATGTGAAAATTGAATCAAAAAATACGAGTTCATGTTTTATTCTAAACTATTTGATTCAAACAAATCTCTATTCGATTCATTTCCAAATTATTTGAAGAGAAGGATAATTTATTTTGATGTTTATTCCAATTCTACTAATTTTTTATAACTAATTTAAATTATTAAATCCTTTATTAAAATAATAAATGAATTGCTTCATCAAATATTTAAATGCAGAATAAGAATATTCATTCAAAATATTATCAATTAAATATATTTTCTCTAATTTTTCAATCAACTCAATAAACAAAAACTTGAAGATTCAAAAATAATATTGAAATTATATTATAGACTTTATGGACTTTTCTATTCTTTAAAACAAATTATTGTGAATGGTATTGACAAGAATTAAGAAATGACATTATTTAGTTGATGTGCAAATTCTCCTTTTGATAGAAAAATCAAAAAACAAATTTATTTATACAACTTTCTAAATTGAAGTTTTCTTTAAGTGTTGGAAAATTCTAATTAACTAATTCTGTTTACACATCTACAGAAAATTGATGAACAAAAGGTAACATTCACTTTCAGAAGCGATGATAAGTACATTCAAGTCTTACATTCAATTCAAGTGAACTTTTGTTCCTGATATCAAAGTGCTTATAATTGAATTTTTTTTTAATGAAATGACATCTTTTAAAATGATTAGTGAGACATGTATTAAATTTATTTGAAGCTTGCATTCATACTCGTAGTTCATAATGGTATATATTGTAATAACTACTTCTTAAATAAATAGCTATGAAATGTATCTTTTGTATTGATAATCTACACCCTTTTCAATTTGCTCTTTGGTTTTGTAATGATGAATACAATACTAGATGCTATTGAGAAAATAGTCTTAAGTTTAAAAGAGTTGATTATCAATGTTAGAATGCGTGACGGCGTAGTGCCAAATGATAAGAGAAAGGCAAATGATAATGCATGTACAGATACAATAATGTTTTTTGTTACTTAGCAATGCAATAGTCAGTTATAGAATAACAACTATATTCTATAAAGAGAGTGTATAATGTAATACACATTCATTTATTTTAATAATATTTTTTGACAATAATGTCTTTGTATTATTGATATTATTTTGACTCGTCATTAACTTATAAGTTACTTTACATAATATATTTAAGTATTCCTTCGAGAATAAATATTTTAATTTTAACATCATTTGCATTCAAAATAATTACAAAATTATTTTCATTACATAATTGTTTTGTAAACCACTAATATTTTTTTCTAATTAACAATTCAAATAAGTTTACAGAATGGATAGACTGTACAGATGTTTCATTTAACTTAACATAAAATGAGTTTCGAAGGAATAATCGATTGAAAATAAGGTATTAAATCATAGCCACATATTGAACATGAAAATTTCTGTTGAGTTTATCTTAAAAATATGAATAGTCATAACTCACAATATTTGAAACAGTTTAGACGATTACTGGACGCAAGTTTTATATTTTTGATGAATTGACATCAGTATAACTTTTTAATAATTCATTGAAAGTATTTTTCATGAGCTTTGCATGATTTGTAGCACGTTTAATGCTAAAAATTGTTGTCTAAACTGTCTCACTTCCAGTATTAATTTTATTATTGAAAAATATTTAATGTTCTGAAAGTTTAGCTTTTGATTGCTTTAGTTTAGAGTTTAATATAGAGATTAATTATTCAATATAGTGTGTCACTAATTTGATTCACTCATCTGATTCATACTGGTATAAGTTAATCAAATTCTATAGACATTGAATAACTTGATATTATGCTAGATGTATAACCATTGTTATCAAGATATTCACATTCATAGCGTATTAGAAGATATAAGTTGTCTTCTAATTATGACTTTAATGAGAGCAGAACTCGGAAAGGTCTCGGGCTTTCTCAAAGCTTTTGAAAATTCATTTTTACTAAAATTCACTTATGCTATGGTCTTTATAAATGATGAAAAATGCAATGATTTATTCAATTAAATACTTGTAAAATTATTAATTTCTTTGCAAGGTTTGAATTAATTTTTAGTCTCTGAATATCCAATTGTATTTTGAATTTTGTAATCTTTAAAACTGTAATAAAGGATCAAAATATTGAAATTAATAGTTTACTCATTGAAATTGCATTGAATGGGAAAATTGAAGCTTAATTTGAGCATGTTAAAGGGCCCATTGGCATTTTTTATCATATACATAAATTTTTATATAGCATGACGTAAATCTTAATAAAAATGAATTTTCAAAAGCTCTGAGAAAGCCCGAGACTTCCAGTGTAAGTGTAACCAATATTTTGATGCATTCTTTCTACTTATCAAATGTTAAATTCTTAATTTCCCTCAAAGAGCGATATTGTGTTTATTCCAAGGATAAATTAAACAAAAAATATCGGTATTATTATTCTTTATATTCACAATTCCGAAATTACTTAACTATAAATACGGTAAATGTATTTCATATACGAGTATAAGTATAAGCTCTGAAAATAGTGTGCATTCATTGGTGCCTTTTATCGCAACAAATATTATATTGTAAAAATATGTTTGTATTAGACTTTGTGAATAGAGAGGAAATTGTAAAAAGAGTCGAGAAAAGAAGTTGAGAAAGCATTCGACTAAGAGTTTCTAACAGTGAAGCTGAGTTTCTAACTTGTGACATACAATAGCGCATAACTTTGAGTATTCTTTTGCGCTCATTCAGGAACAAAACTCTATAACGCAAGTGTCTGACTATTCCTTTTTGGCGATCAATGGCTTCGGAACGAACAAAATCAGACATAATCTCAAACATTGCTATTGCTGGAAATAATTATAAGAATAATACTTCTGTTAACAAAGATGTTGAAAATAAAATGCCTGAAAGAGGACAGTGGTCGGGACAATTGGATTTCATATTCAGTTGTATCAGTTATGCTGTAGGTCTTGGAAACGTTTGGCGATTCCCATAGTAAGTCTCTATCCATCTTATATATAATCTTTTATCGCATCAATATTTTACTTCTATTGATAGAATTTGTTGCCTCTTTTATTTATACACCACTTCTTTTAAAAAAGATCAATATTTGAAACCAATTCTTAACTTTACTTTAAAAAGAAATCTATTAATTAAAAAGTTTGCCGATATTTTAAGTTTTGTTCTTTATTAATTTTTCAATGCTTTTTATTAACTTCTCACAAATTCATTTAATTTTGTAGAGGATTATTTTTTGATGAAAATTATTTAATGATTATTGATTATTTCACCATTTTCCTATCTATTCTAATTTCAGCTTGGTTTATGATAACGGAGGAGGTTTGTGATCATTTAATCCTATTTCTTATTACTAATATTAGACACTAACAAATAAGCCCTTAGATTTACAATTAGCTACTTTTGTGAGAGTGTGGAAGAAGAAAAATCAGACTTCCATTTACAGGATGTCGAACAGTGTGTATTTCAGTAAATTCTATTAAATATTTAGAATACACTTTGAAAAATACAGTTGAAAAGCTATTTAAATTGTCAATCGTTAGAATTTGACTTAATTTTCAAGTAATTTTCAATTCATCAAAACTTTTTTAGAACTTTTCGATACATTTTAGAATAATTCTATTAACTTAGTCTTTAGTTTTATTGAGTTTTTATTATTAGAAAATTGAAATCAATCACGAATTGCTGATTTGCTATTTGTTTAAGGCTCGAAAAATAAATTTTCTTAACTCTCAAATAGCACTTTCAGTTGACTATAATTAAGAGAATCCTTGAAATATTAAGTGTTTGTCATTAAGTAACTTAAATAACTATAATTGATTTTAATAACGTTAAAGTGGTGATGAAATTCTTAGCAACGATCAAATAGCTTAAACTTTTAATTATCACTAAATTTGACTGAATAGTTAATTTTTAATTAACTTTGAGAACACTTAATTTTCAAGATTATGAAACTCTAAAATCAAAGTTTTTCTGTAAAAATATTAAATCGAGAGATGTAAAACTTGACTTATAATATATGTCGAAGTTGTCGATTTTGATGCATTTTTAATGAGCAATTCAAATCTTCAATCGGAATTTTTAAACATTTAAAATTTAATTTTTCTGAGACTCCAATACTCTGATTTAATATCCTGTGTTCGCTGTCTAAATATTAGACTCAGTTTATCTATACATTTCTACTTCGAGAAATTTAGTGTTAATTTCCAATTTTTATATAAATCGAAATTTTATTTCATTCAACTTACAAAATTATAATATATACCAATCTTTCTTCAGAATTAGTTATAAGAATTTACAATTCTTTTGACAGTGCAAGTATTTATTATAAGAAAATAATTACTCACGATTTTGATAAAAATAAATGTTTATTGCTCGACACTATGAAGTTTGACTATTCATTTAACTATTTCTGATCATAATATCATAGATTTTATTGTACAATTAATTATTTTATTTCATTAACTTAATAAAACCTATCACTCGAGTCCTCAATTCTTGAAGTTTTACGATTTTAGTTATCAATCATATAAAAATTACTTCAATAGAGAAACAATATATTTTTCAAACCCCATTTCTATTTAAAGGGTGAATTATTACCAATCTCTTCAATGATAACAAGTTTTTATTATTTTTAATTAAAATTTAATCTTCAAACACTTAGCTCATGTTTTTTATTCATTTATCATGTGTTTAGAGACGACAATTTTATACTGTCATGATTTTTGACGCATGCAATCAGGATATATCTCTTTCTGAGATCAGAGAAAGAATCCCTGCACTTGAAATCTCTTTACACTTATTTATTATAATCCAATCATTAATCTCTGTCAACCGAATCTTCACATTTTAGAGAAAATCAAATTCACAATCGAATAAATATTAATCGAAACACTACGATATTAATTAATACTGATATTTTTCAAACAGTGTGTACAAAGTCAACAAAATCTTTTTAGGCTTTTTAACCTATCATTTTTTGGAAAAATTCTCATCTTAGTATAATTTATTGTATAGTTTTTCATAAAAATATCAAGAATCTTGCTTCGATTTTATCAAATAAGTTTCAGTACAACCTAAAAAATTATTATGTGCTGTGTTTCATCTTTTGATGTATAGGTTATCCAAGATTTATCGAACTTCATGTGAAGTCAGATCTCATCTTCTGACAATTATTTCTTAATATTTCATTCATTGAAATAAACTTAATTTTTTTACTATTAATGAATATTTAAAAGGCACGTAAGCGTTCTATTTGGAATTCAAATTTTATTCCGAAGGATCAGACTAATTGTAAACATAAAAATTGGCATTTATAGGAAGGATAGACTTTTATAGAGGTAGAATCACTATTGATTTCAAAACTACTTGAGAAATAAATTAAAGCTATGCTTGAATCATTTTCAATACTAGTTTTTTGCTTTTTATTCAACAATATTTATTCAACTGATTTAAATGCTTTTCCGGCAGACATTGAAAAAATTGACCCAAATATTGTCTTTTATTGTGAAAATAATTCTAGAATTTAGGTCTTACAATATGATAGATATGAAAAAGTCATAATTAGTCATCATTTTACATTAAAATATTCTCAAACTTCCCCCTAAATAGTCCCTAATATTTGTTTATAAGTATGGTTTATTCGAAATTTATTGAAAGTGATTCTAACTCATATTCTACTTAAATCTTGATTAAACCTTAAACAGAAAAATGTTTACAGAAAACAAAAAAGTTCTGTAAAATTTAAAAGTCCACCTTTAGATATAATAAATTTAAAAAGATATAAAAATATTTATTAGAGCAGCAATAAAACAATTTGTTAATTATGTCTATCATTGAGAGTCGGAGAAAAAATAAGTTCAAAAGCATCATATCATCCAATTTTCATTGTCTGAAATTAAATTATGTTTAATAAATATTCATTAAGTAAATTGCAATCTGTGTCAGACAGACAACTAAAATAACAATAAATGGCAAAAATTAATTCTAAGAGCTATAACCTATTTGAGGATTTAAAAACAGCTCAATCATTGACATAAGTTTAGATCTTTAAATTTAGAATAGTCTTGAATTATTGCCAGTTTGTTTTCATGGAAGGTTCAGCTCAACAGAATGGATAAAAACAAACCTAAGGTTTACAATTTAAGTGAAACAGTTAATGATACAGTCAGTTGTGTCGACTGTTAGGCGCATATTTTGGAGCTTTTTCTGATTTTTCATCTCATTTTTCATAGTGTCTCCTTGACTTTATTTTTAGAAACATAGAATTTTCCATTTCATTTGCTA
The DNA here is from genome assembly GCA_034694065.1 of Camisia spinifer. Lineage (NCBI taxonomy): Eukaryota > Metazoa > Arthropoda > Arachnida > Sarcoptiformes > Camisiidae > Camisia > Camisia spinifer. The sequence goes on from JAQFXV010000865.1 coordinate 6,674, forward strand.
GACTTATATTTCTTTTTATTGAGAATTCAATCGTAAAACACGTAAAACACGACAACAACAAGAGATTAAAAACTTATATTAACACAATTCATCTTTCCTTAAGTTAGCTTTCCAAAAGAGTTTTCTGAACTTAGGAACGAAAGGGCAATAACTCATAGTACTTATTTTTTGATTTCCTAAAGTTTAAAATGGGTTCATTAATATAATTACCGGTACACTCATAACACCATTTTTAAATAAGGAAGAAACGATTGAATTACATAACTAAAAGTCACTACTATAACTCGATTGAGTCAAAGTTCAGCCCCACCATTGATTGTTTAATCTGATTGATCCATATTTGAATATGGATCTTTTTCTGAGTTTTCCAAACTAACTGCATCCTAAGTCTGATCTGAAGTTATCTAAATTCAATTATCAAATGTTTATCATCGCAATAACTTATGAAAATGTCAAAATCATATTGATTTTGCAGTCAATTTGAAAATAAGCAGTTAAAGCTATAAGTCTGGTTTGAATCTAGTTTTTTCTCAAAATACTATATAATAAACAAACTAATGAATAAGGCAAGAATAAATCACTAAACGAGCTTCATTTGGCTATCATTTCTCTAATCTTTTGTAGTTCTGATTATCCAAAAGACCAGAAAACTAGGCAGAAAAATGCAATGGATTAAAAATAACTCACTTAATTGCTTGATTAAAGTGAAGAAAATGAATACTTATTAAATGACTTTTTAGTTTATAACGTCAAAAATTATCAAAAAATTAATAGTATTATTCAAATGAATAAATTAGTTATTGTGTCAGTTATTATACTCGGATATCACTTATTAAACAAATTCACAGTCGAATAATAACTTATATTGAACTCTTTTTCCTTAAATAAGACTAACATTTTTCCTCATATTATTTAATTACTATACAATTACATATTTAAACTTATACAAAATATTATTTAAATAAAATTAAATAAACATTATTCTCTGTTTGATTTTTACTAACTTTCATTCAATTTTCAATTTATAACTATGAAATATATGAAAATGAAAAAAGTTGAACCAATTTATTTTCAATTATGTCATACTTTTACCAAGTTTTTCGAATGAATTAAATTTCTATTGGTAGAGCTGAAGAGAGATCAGCTAATGTTGTGCAAATGCAACAGAGAATATGGGTTCGGTTGCTGGCATCCAGAATTTAGTAGTTACCCTGCGCTGGAAATACGCTTTTTCACAGCCCCAGCATTGGTTGATAGCATGTTTTGAGGCCTCGATAGCCCAAAAAGCTATGAGTGGCCAATGCCCGAAAGGGTAAACCTGAAGATGCTGTCTCTCAAATTTTTAGTATCCATAGATAATAAAATATAATCGATATATTAAAATATTTTGAATATTCAATACGCTATTTAAGGTGCATTTTTGGTGCCAAACTATATATGTGTTATCTTCTGTGGTATACCTTTATTTCTGTTGGAGGTATCACTCGGGCAATATCTCAATACTGGTGGTATTGCCATTTGGAATATAGTGCCCATTTTCAAAGGTTCAAAATAGAAAAAACTCGTTATCAAACTTATAAATCAATTGACTAAATTCTAACAATGTTAAAGGTGTTGGATTCGCATCAATCGTTATGATAGGATTGTGTAACATATATTATATTGTAATAATCGCATGGACTTTGTTTTATTTGGTTAATTCCTTCACTTCTCCATTGCCGTGGAGTACTTGTAATAATACTTGGAATACAGAATATTGTTTGCAAGACTTGTCAGGCCTCGGAAATGAATCAGTTGAAGGATCGGTAGTTATATCTCCGGTTAAAGAGTACTGGGAGTATGTCTTACAGCATATATTCAAACATTCATCTGATCAATACTTATACATTGTCTCAGATACTGATTATTGATTTGAATTTAGGAGACGAGTATTGGGAATATCTGATGGCATTCATGATATGGGAGGAGTTCAATGGGAACTATTAATTTGTTTATTAGTTGCTTGGATTCTAGTCTATGGAGTCATTTGGAAAGGTTTACATCAAAGCGGAAAAATTATTTGGTTTACGGCAACCTTTCCTTATCTCATTCTTTTCATACTTTTTATTCGTGGAATTACTCTTGAGGGGGCCTCAAAAGGGTTATTGTTTTACGTAAAACCCGAATGGGGAAGACTTTTAGAAGCAAAAGTAAGGCTCGAAATTACTTTTTTACTCATCGATAATTTATAGAATTCCTTTCAAGAATTTCCAATGAGTTTAAGCCTTTGAAGTGATACTAAATTTTTGAAGTATTTCTTTAATAATAAAGTTAAATTTTTAATCGAATAGGTTTGGGTATCAGCGGGTACTCAAGTTTTATTTTCTTATGGAATCGGAATCGGAGCTAATGTTGCTCTTGGGAGTTATAATCGCTATCATCACAACTTTTATAGGTTTGTCTTAAATATTATATTAAATTCTTTGAGAGATCTTCATGTCTGCTCTTAAAAATCTAATCTAAGAACGCAATTTAGAAACGGAAATTTTGAATGAAAAATAGTTAAGCTTTTGAAAATTAATTTAAATATTTAAACTTGATTTCAGAGATTCGATAATAGCATGTACAGTGAGCAGTCTCACGAGTCTCTTCTCTGGAGTCGTTATATTTTCAGTACTCGGACATATGGCTCATGTTCAGGATAAGCCAGTTTCAGAAGTCGCCAAATCTGGTCCCGGTCTAGCATTCTTAGCATATCCAGAAGTTGTAACTCAACTACCGATATCTCCACTTTGGGCCGTATTATTCTTTCTGATGCTTTTGACTCTAGGCATTGATAGCCAATTCTGTACAGTTGAGGCCTTTATAACTGCTGTCGTCGATGAATGGCCGCGATATCTGAGACCGAGAAGAAAGTTGTTCACTCTTATTGTAGTAATCTTTCAGTTTATTCTTGGAATTCCATTAGTAATGGGCGGAGGAATGTATGTCTTCCAATTAATGGACTTTTTCTCCGCCAGTGGCTTTTCACTACTTTTGGTTGTGTTCGCAGAAATCGTCGGTTTTTGTTGGGTATTCGGTTAGTTATAAATAAGATTATATGTAATTACTCTTAATTAATGATAATTTGATCAGGCGGTTCAAATATTTATAAAAATATGACTGATATGCTGGGTTTCAAGCCATTGAGATGGTTCTACTACTGTTGGGTTTATTTCGCACCTGTTATTATTGGTGTAAGTTTTCCATTGATTTTTATTTTCGATCATTTTTAGATTTTATCGGTAGTTAATATCAATTTATGTTTATTTTTTATGAAACTATTTTTTAAATCAACATTTCAGATAACTTCATATTTTCCATAACTTGATTTATTTTCGTTGTTATAACACAATCAAAGTTAAACTTTTTAGTCTTTCAAAACATTTATATTTCATAAATTGAAATCGAAGATTAATAGGAATTACTTACCAATTGAAATGATGACTTCCATTATTTATTATTGAGCTCTACTCTCACTGATATTTTAATACTTTGATAAGTTCGAAAAGCTCAAGCCATAGCCTTTTCAAATTAAACCTATCAGAGTTTGAGTCAATCCGAACTCGAAATGTCTTAAAAGAATTGAATTAAAAAAAGTTAAATTGATCATTTAGTTTTATAATTTCTATAATGAAGACAAGAAGACATTATAACTATTTAATGAACAGAATTGAATTAAAAACTAATAATTGATTTTGCTTTTTCCCTATTAAAAGGCTATATTCCTATTTTCTGTGATAAAATATGAAAAGTTGGTCTATGCGGACACATATGAGTTTCCGTGGGGGGGAGAACTTCTCGGTTGGGCAATGGCTCTCTCATCAGTTCTATGCATACCTTTGTATGCCATTTATTTTCTATTTAAAAAATCTGACACAACTTTGAGTTTGAAAGAAGTAAGAAATTTCAAATTATATATCAAGTTAGAGAGCGATCAAATTCATTGTAAATTCATTAATATCTTGATTTACAGCGATTTTTGATCGGAATAACTCCTAATGTAATTGCGAGAAAAGATAAGGACACGGTTTGCATAGAAGACGATTCATCGAGTAATGACACTAATGCTGGGATTTCTATACAAAGTATATCCTTTGGATGATTGACACAAATATCTGTATTTATATTAATTTATCAAAAATTAATGATCAAATGCTTCAAAGTTTTCGAGGACAAAAATTAATATTTTGAGATATGCAATGTCTCATATTTTATAATTCATCATATTTTTAGAAAATAGTATAAACTATTTCATTGTGAGAAATATTTTGAAGGTTTACTTTTCATAAAAAATAATGAATCAAATTTAGTGAATAATATTTATAACTTATACTAAATTAATAATCTCTAAGATTATAATTTATTCTCATTTACAGTATTTGTATAAACTGTTAAAAACATCTCAAAAAATATCTTTTTAATTAATTATTTTAATCTATATTCGAATTAAATATGAGTATTTTGTATTTATAAACAAAAGAAAATTCAATAATAAATGAATATTGTTTCAAATTTGAAAAGAAGTTATTTTATAGAAGTTATTCAAATAATTATTTAAAAGTAATGAGTGATCAAAGCGTCTAAATTAGGAATAATTAGTTGACTGTGTTTTGTGAGCAAATGATACCAAAGAGTTATATTATTAGAATCGTCGACAAAGAATGACTTCCAATAAGAGGAGTCCAACTCATGACGAACTGATTCTTCGAGTTCTTCGACAACAGCTATTGTATCGCAATTTACGTATTTATTCGGAACAATACAGTCATCATTAAAATTATCGCCGATATAAACACATTTTGGATCTTCTTTTGAGGTCTGTTTCGATACAAAACTCTTTAATTCATTCCAATTCCCTTCAGAATAGATTTGACCGCAATTAAGCTCTTCGAAAGTGACCGAAGACTCCATATTATCGTTTGTATCAATCGATATAAACTTACGATCGCTTATGAAGAATGTCGGCTTTCGAGCAGTGGTTAGAATACAATCAAAATAAGACATCCATTCGTTACCAAAGCTGTGATTCATCAGAAATCGTGTGAAATCAACATTCGATGAAGTGATCAAAAACACAAGTTTTCCAGTTTTGCGCAAAGTTTCCAATAATTGTTTCAATTCTATAGAACTTTCCTCTATATAATTATCAGGATTTGATTGCAATTCTTGAAAGAATCCACCGGTTCTTGACTTGAATGCATTTTTATCATACATAAAACCCAATATTCCACAAATATCTGACCAAATCTTTGAGTAATTATTGTTATTATTATTATGAGAAACTTTTTCATCAATTACTTCCACTATTTTAGCCATTATTTGTGCCAAAGGAGTACTGAAATAGTCTTTAAGTACATCAAAATCAGTTTCTTTATTAATCGTCCCTTTATTTAAATGATCGGCAATTTGTGTCAATTCATTGTACAGATTATCATAAGTTTCAGACATTTCTTTGGCATTTAACTCATGTTTTCCGTGTTTTGCGGATATTATTCTGTGATTTGAGTCCAATTTCAATACATTTCCACGTCTTTTATCAATAATTAAACCTTTTTGACAAAGTTTAGGACAAAACTCTTCATTGATTTCTTTCTCATAATTATATTTTTCAATCAAATACTTATTAATTAGCCGATGAATGAGTGGTAACATATTCTTCAATTTATATTTAATTAAAGTGTTGTCCATATCTATTGCTATTAAATCACAATCTTTTAAATTATATTTAATTGAATTCATACTAATAACTTGTTTAAATGAATTAGAATTCTATTTAATTAATAGATAACAAAATTATAACTTTTATAAGGCCTTAAATAGTTGTAATGAAAACTTTGAAATTTTTTCATAAAAAGCTCCAATTTTGTTATCTTTAAGAATTAGGATAATAAAGAAGAGATGACAACACTAACACATCACACAATCTAACGATCGTAAGCGTATTATTAACATTAGTTATATTACGTATCGGACTGTAAGGTCCCACTAGTTGCTATGGCGCCGACGCGCCGTTGCTATGGTGTTAAGTATCAGTATTAATTTTTGTCTATTTTCAATGGGAGTGAGAGTAGTCAGATGTAGACCCCTCTCTTGATAATGCATATAAACTAATGGGACTCTAGTCCTATATGATGTTTGGCTGTGGTCTACTTCAGGCTCTGTTTACAGTTGCAATGTTACATAGTTACGGCCAAATAACTCTTTTATTATTGAAATTCCACTTTAAAGGTTAGGTTAGTTAGGTCAGATAAAGCGGAATTGCGCGCGGAGCGCGCTAGGCTTAATTTCAAGCACTTTTTAAATTTAATAATTGTTAAGTCATGATTAAAAACATTATAATTAAATAAGTGTGCACCTTAGCAACTTAGCTAGCAACTGTACACAGAGCCTCAAGTAGAATAGTACCTTATGTTTTATAAATACTAAATTTTATACTTGTTAGGTATGATTGTTATCAACAACAATAATCAGTACTATTATTCACAAATAAATCAATTCTCTTAATCAGAACTATTATTTGTAAAATTGCTATAAATTGAATCAGAGTTAAAGAACTTCTGTAAACCGAGAATCAATCGATGCAAACAGGCGTAGGGCTAATACGGTATGCAATTGATCGTAAAATACAAGGAATGTATGGAACTCGGGCTAAACCTTTAATTAAGAGCCAATTTTAAATCATTTTTTAACATCAAATAACAATCTTTTGTCCAAATTATAATTTTTCAGTGATAACAAACGGATCACTTTATGCATTATAAAATTGATCAGTTTTGAGTTACTGTATTGGGACAGTTAGCGAGACTTTTTCGGAAATTCCACTTTTTTGTAGAGATTTAAACTGTCGGATACGAAATGTCCACCGATTATGACCAAAGCTTAATCAATGGCTCATAAATATGTTCCGATCAATTAGAATTTCCTGAAATTTTTTTTAATTTCTGAATTTTTCCGAAAAAAATTCTAAAATTTCAGGATAAATGAGAATTTAGAATGATTTTTAAATGAATTTCAGAATCAATTTTGTGCTCATAATAAGGAACTCCGTTTATTTAAAATGAATTTTTTTTAAAGAGAACCAAATTTCAATGTCTAAGTGATTGAAATTAATGTATAATCTAATCGAGCATTAATGCTATAACTCTTGAATTTTCTGATTAGAAAAAATATGATTTCAGAAAAAAGGAATACTTCTTGTCTTGAATTTCTTAAAAAAAAATATTTCAATTACTGTATTTCAATAAATTGAGTCAATTAATAATAATAAAGTAACATATTTTTGATGCAATAGTTTATGAAATTTCTTAAGAGGTTTATTACATAGTTAAAAATAATGACATTTTTTGCAATATTACTAGTTTCAAATAATTAAAAACTTCATGCATTCTTGTCTCAAAAACTTCTCAACAAATTCTCAAAAACTTCTCAACAAATGTCTCAAAATAACGTCACGTTATTGAGTAATACTCTAAATATTTTCTTCAATTCACACTCCAATCGCATGCCTTTGATGAGATCCTCAAGAATTTCCCTAAAAATTATGAATGTTTTCGAAATTTAAAACCTTTTCAATAGTTTTTCGTATAAATATAGACACGACTCATACTTTTAAAAGGCCTAAATTGCAAATTCAACTTAAGTAAATAGCATAACACGCAAATGGTATGCAGTAATGGTATTCGCTTTTTAGGAACAGACAGTTTTACACTTTAATAATAAAATATAATTTCAGTCACTAATAAATACTTGAATTTGTCATTGGATTACATTATCATAAGATATAGAGAAAAAGTTTTATTTATTGTTTAAATAACAAACATATGTGAACTTTAACTATAAAATAACAATACAATTAGAAATTTCCATTAAATGTGCAATAAATGAATTAAATGTCAATATTATAATAACAAAAATGTAAGTCTTTTAAGCTTTTCTTTGATTAAAATTATCAATAATTTAATAATAAAATGAAAATATTAATGAAAACAAAGAGATAAGTTTAATGTTAATGGTCTTATTGTAGTTGAAGTTGCGTTATATAATAGCTATTAAATGGTTAAAATATAATAATAAATATATAGCTTATGAGCCATTGATGTGTATCAGTTGTGCCATATCTGCATTCCTAACATTCTTCAACATTTATTTTGTTATTTTGCTTCACTTCTAGTTTTTTTTCTTTGCCCTCACTTTTGAGCATTCAATGCTTAACTTTAAAACCATTTTTCACTTTTAATACAACTTCAAGTATTTCAAACAATCAGCTTTTTTGAATTTTGTTTTTTTTGTTACCTTATCTTAATGTGAGTTTTTTCTGATTATGTTTTTCACTTAATTAGTAAAATAGTTTTGTTTCTCTGCGCTTTCGGTAATTTTTCATACTTTTTACTTCAATTTTTTGTTTTATCAAATATTTTATGTTTTCTTTTTAAATACTTATAAATCATTTTCTTTGTTCGGTTAACTTTTTTATATTTAATTTTTGAGTAAATCTTAATTATTAAGTAATTAAGTTTGAGTTGAAGATAGAGTTGAACTTAAGTGCAGAACGTTTTTGTTTAAAGATATGATAGAATTAATTGAACGAAATTTGAAAATAAATGAAATGATAATTTAAATGATTTGAAGCAAAGTATACTTAAACATAATAATTATAATCAACTTATAGGACAATACTTGGGTCTAAAAGTACTCAATGAGAAACTTTTCTATAATAATAATTATTCGGATGAATGCCTCAAAATCATTATAAACATAATAATCATTACAATGGAATTCGAGACATCATTATTGTCTTCATCTCATTCACCATCGAATACAATTACTTCAACTTCTTCTCCATTAGAAGTCCTCTCAAATGCTGCCGCACTCGCACTCATTGAAACTAAAAGTTGTGGTAAAGTCTCATCAAATCTTTTTTTAATACAATTATTTAACATTTTTTTGCAATAGAATTATTTTTAAGACTCGTTACGATTGCGTTATTTTAATGATTCTTAAGTAATGATAATTTATTTGATTTCTAAATTATTTATATAAACCTTTTTCGGAAGGAATTTATTTGAATAATGATTTGACTTTTAAATGATTTTAAAATTGAGTTAAGTTTGAATTTTGATTACGCATGAAATTGATTTTTCAGTTTGAGTCAGGTTTTGATGTCTAATAAAGAAGAGCTATTAATAGCGATTGAATGGGTTGATAATCGTTATAACTTAATGAACATATAATTAATGTCTCCTTAATTATTATGAACTTTGAATTCCATCAGATTCTAAACCAAAATATTCAAGTGATAAAAGATTTAAACGTTTATTTGATTAGTTTTTGAGTCAACATATTTTCAAACCTACGATTGAGGGCAAAATCCTCGAGAGTTTATCTCTATTTTCTTTCAACAGTTTATATTAAAGAATGTGTAAAATGTGTTCGAACTCAACGATAACAACTCAGCTCTTATTCGAAAGCAAGTCTCTATTTTTCTTGAAAGCATTTTATCATTTGATTTAAATAAATCATTTCCATTCAAGTTTGTCTTATCCATAGTTTGAGTTCAACCTAAAAATTCTTGAATTCATTATAGGTTTTTAATAAGAGTAAAAAGCGTTGTTCGCAAGTTCTCTAAATTAAAGTTCTTTTTAATAATAATATATTCAACTATTAAGTTATTATTATTTCACGCAATATTGAGACCATATTTTACATTCAACTAAAAGCTATACTTTATTTTAATTCGACTTTAAATTCCAATACATTACTCAGTAATGCGTAAAAAGTTAGTTAAATTACAAGTCGAGAAACTCTTCAGAAGAAGAATGTTTTAAATGTGAGAAACAATTTAATTGCTTTTTGGGTCACATTTTTCTTTCCTTCACAAAGTTTTAGACTCATCGCGACTGACATTTAAATTATGCTAAAAAGCATATTAAGTATGGAATTAGTGTTGCAAACAATCATTTCCTTTCTATTTTGTGAACGCTTCGGGCCTTTTATTAACATTTGACTCAAAAATACCACATATTTTACTCTATTATACAATAGTATAGTCTTCTGACGAGTCTTTTTAAAACAATATTGAAATGAATTGAATTTCTTTATCTCCAAATCATATCAATTTTTGTGATATTCCAAAAATTAATTTTTGAACTATCGCTTTCACAATAGCCTCAAGTATTTGATTTTCTCTTCATTTGTAATAATAATTTAGTTTTCTTTGGCTGTCAAAAAAGAGCTATAATATTGAGTTCAAAGCTTTCTTAAGATATACTTTATAAGAATTCAGTTGTTTTCCTTTGTTTTCAAACAAAGAATTTGAGATTTCTTTTTTGAAAGTTTCTTATTTGCAGTCATTTGGCTATGAGTTGAGTGAAAATGATATGAGTTATAAAAAGTCAATTCAACTGCTTATAAATTTGTTATTGAATATAATTTTTGTTTCACTTAGTTTTGTTTATGTATAAGAACTAAAAGGTATG
>JAQFXV010000866.1:0-17167 GCA_034694065.1 Camisia spinifer
TTATTCTCTTGAGTCAAAAATTATCTTCATTGATGGCTAACATTGAATTGATTACAGAATGGACATAATGTACTTTCGAGATTGATCGCTAAATTGCCGCTTGAATTGGACGCTTCCACTCTTTTGAAGGTCTTGAAAATTTATTGTAAACGTAAGTTTAGTATATTATCTACTATTAAATGTCTGTAAAAGTGTGATAATATAGATCTTATCGAAAGAATAGAAATTTTTTAGGCCCGAGGCTTGAAATTAATTATGATTAGTGTTGTTCAAGCTATTTATTATAATCAAATCAATGGTATAATCTTATATGTAATCCAGAATTAAACAGAAATTTAATGCCGTTAAACCTCAAAAGAATTTTTTCATAATTTTTCATAATAATAAGCACTATATTATAGATACTGAACTGTTTAATTCCCTTAATTAAAGAATTCTAAATGAAGACAGAGTTGATAGAGAGAAAGCATTATAAATGATTCAATTAAGTTGAAATTTGTGTCATTTGATTGAATATAAATATGCATGAGTTGAATATTAGACTTGAAAACAAATATTTAAGAAATTTGGATGAATTGGAACTCAAAATAAAAAATATTTTTAAGAATTATAAAAAATTGCTGGTTTAAAATTAGAAATAAACAATTGAATGAACTTATTTTAACTTATTGTAAAGCTAGTATACCTGCATATATTTTTACTTTAATGCTTTCCCTATGAATTGACTGTAAATACCAATACTGTAACTAAAGATAATAACAAGTAAAAGAAGTTGTACATTGTATAGCATTGATACAGAAACAGATTCTTTGATTGATTTATAACTATTGCCTCTGAATCATATCAATCATTTTGAAGACTTTTACCTTACATTCATTAAGTTTATTAACTTTTCTCATATCGAATAGCATTCAATATACTATATGACAAACCAAGTCTCGAACTTTGCCGCTATTTAATTATGTTAAGGGATCCCACAATCACTGGAAAAATTCAAGTGAAAGACATCTCAAGTATATTCAATATTCTTCACTTCTGGCGTTCAGTTTTTACTAAACATCAAACTGGCAATAAAAATAAAGTCTATACTTATAACCTGCGAAATTTATTTTATGAATCAGGTTTGTCTCTTTTATTTCGTTTATATACATATTTATATGCATTCAAAATTCATAATAGAAATAGAAAACTCATTCATGTAATGATAAAACAGATCGCTTTAATAAGTTTTAGAGATCTTCATCGATAACAAAAGTCATATTTTTAATTAATTATTAATTCAATGAATCAAAATATAATTGAGCCATAAATCGATTTCATCCGATATTAAATATAATAACTATATCTCTTGGAAGATCGCAATCAGAATCATTAGTTTGGAATATCTTTTTGTATAAATTAAGTTTTGGGAAGCATTTAATGAGATTTTATAGTTGAATAACTATATTTCCTGTTCGGTTCACGCAATTCATCTTATAATCGATAATTTGAAACTTCACAAATAGGAAAATATTGAATTCATTGATCTCTGTTTTGGAATTGAAACTGATGAACAAGTTTAAAGCTTATTAACTTTGAGACAATCGATGCTAATTTGTTTTATAAAAAAGAGGAAAGTAAAGTATTACTATACTTGATGTTCTAATAAAAGTTCACTTCACTCTCCCATAATTATAGCACACATAACTTTAATACTTTACTAAGTTTGAAGGAAATAAATATATCTCATTGATTTTAAAGATTAGTTAATCTAATTAGTGTTCGCGCGCTCCGCACGCCATTCCGCTAACTAACTTCACCTTTCAAAGTGAAATTAGTATAAGAATAGAGTTATGTATAGTAAGTGAGCACTCAGTAGAGCATCAATTATAGTAATACCGAAAGTAACAGTAAATAAAATTCATTGAACTTTCAATTTATTTTTAAATAGGGATTTAAAATAACTAATAGAAAATATATAGCATTTAAGAAGTCTGCATAAGTGCGAAATATTGAATAATAATCAAAAGTTTTCTTTTATAATAGGACTGTCGGTTTCGAATAAAGTTCTCGAAAGTCTATTGATTCGCTATTCTGACAATTCAACTCATATAACACTTGAAGCATTCTTACTATCTCTAGTCAAACTACATCTCTCTCATGGTTAGACTTTTATCTATTTATTTTAATTAATGTCAACTAATAAATTAGTTAAAGATTATAAAGTTTTTATAATCTCTTCAAATAATTTATGAGATAAGGCTTTCAAATCTTAATCAAACCTTCAAATTATTTAATTAGTATGAAGTTTGAGTTAAAAGCAAATTCTGATTCTTGAAAATAGTGATTATAGATTTTTTCGAAAATATTTAAACATGATTTTTTACAGAGCGTTACAAATCGTTAGAAAGAAAGGGAAAGCATCATAACGTGACATTAGAAGAGGTGAGACATTCATATTATATTAAAAACAAATACAATTATCATAACATTTTTCAGATGATACTTTTGACTGTATATTCATGAAACAAAAGTTTACAAAATATGGAGTTTCCAAAAGTGTAGATATTCAACAAATAATTCGATTCTTATTCAAATTTTTGAATTACAAAATTCATTGAATGGTATGAGTTATGTTCAGAATTTATAAGAATTCATTAATTAATAAATTATTTAATTAATCTGTTTCTAATCAAATATATTTATGAAATTTATTTTTACAATATTTGTGAATTAAAATTAAATAAAAAATTAAATGATTTTCTTTGTCGAAAAAACGAGTCAATCAATTATTAATCATTAATTTTACTTTTCTTGTTAAATGAATAGATATTTCGCTTTCAAGATTTAAATTACATTTAATCTCAATTTTGCTTTCACTAAAAGTTTTAATTTGGGTTTTGGTGCGCAAAATAACACTATAGTTAACTTTTGAATCAATCTGTGAATTGATTAAAACCGAATTAATTTAGAATTTTTGAATTGTATTTGCGAACAATTGAAATATTTTCTTAACTAAACTCAAACTCAAAGCAATTTAGCTGAATTTTGATTGCTGTGTGAAATGAAAGAGAAGTGAATACACAACTAAGTCTTAAACTTCTATAATAAATAAGTACTCATTGATAAGGTATGGTATTATTTGAGCTGCCCTTCAAATAAGATTCAATTGAAGGCTAGGAAGTGTTAGTGGAAGTGAAGCGCAACCCATCTTCATATTATTTCAAGTACAAGCTTATGATTTGAGCTAAAATTATAAACTCAAAGAAACTTTAACTGTTATGTGAATCAATTGCTATTAAATTTCAGGTAAAAATTTAATGGTTAAAATATTTGGAAGGATTTTTTTCTCAATAAGTTTAAGTTATTTGAAATTACGCTAAAAATAATGATTGATTGTTCACTCATAAGGTGTGGTCCACACTATTGAAACTATTCTAACCTGATATGAAAGAGTGTAAAATTTTAATTATTATTATCACACTATTATTCTTGAACAAAGATTCATAAGTACTAGAGTTTTATGATAGTAATTGACTTTTATTTATAATTGAGAGCTTATCCAGCGATCAATAACTTCACTCAAAAGTTTCATGAAAGAAATGATCAAATTTTGACACTAATTTTAATCTTGCATAAAATGAATAAGAAATTGAAAGTATTGATTAACAAAAAATATTGAATTATAATTCAATTAATAAATAATATTGAAAACCTTACAATAATCGTTGATTACTTCAACGGATTAAATGATACATAAATTACAGTTGAATAAAAAATTTTCAATTAAGGAAAAACATTGAAAAGACCTTAAAAATAAATCAAAAACAACGATAAAGATCACGAGACAAACAGAAAATGAAGAGAAACGTCACAAGTTTAAAAATTTTATTAAATATCTTAAGAAAATTTTTGAACTGAAAAATTAGAATGTGTTGAATATGTTAAGAAATGGCAATTTGAATCTCTCTATCTTTCTTAGCTTTCAAAATTGCATTAAACTTTGAATGTTTGTCAGAAACGATTGTCTTTCTTTCTTCCTTAACATTTTCAGTGAGATTGTTATCTTTATTCGGAGCCAACATTATTGAAGTCTTTCTTTCTTTATTGCAGTCAAAGTGATCTGTATTTAGTGGAGTTTTAGTAGAGTTGAATCCGAGCGCACGCCTTAACTTCTTCCAAAAGACTTCTTGTTCTCTGAGATTAGTTGCGTTCCATTGCAGGTAAATTCTAGTTTTGAGCAAGAAGTGTAACTGAGGCGCCACAACACCACTATCTATTTCCTCTAATTTAATCATAATAAGTCCGTCTCTATTCTGATCAACTAAAGTATTATGAGCTAAATCTGTTTCAAATCTACACCACGGACTTCGCACAAAGTTATTAGAAATCACTAAAATCACTTTTCGAGATGTCTTAATGCTTTCTAATATACATTCACTGATAGGACGACCGGCTATAAAATCTCTGTCATAAACACATAGTTTTATTCGATTCATATCAGAGTTATTATTCTCTATGTTAGGAACCAATTGTTTGAAAACCCATTCGGAATCATTGACATTATAAGAAACAAATGCGTCGTATTGATAGTCAAACATAGAATCGTCTTCAAAGCCATAAATAAATGAACGTAATGTTGAATGATATACAAATGCCAGTATCAGAATAATTAGAGTTAAAAGCAATAGAATGGATGCGATAGCGCTTAATAAAGTTAAACTTATTCGTGATGTTTCATAAGGACTATTTTTACAGTTAGAAATGAAAGTTTTCAAATTGATTTGTTCTCCATTTGTTGAGAAACAGTAATATTGACTCTTTGAATGCAATGGATGTCTATTACGTAAGTAATGAACAGTCAAAGTGGTGTCATTCAGCCAATCGGCCACTACTTGTGACTTACAGTCACAAATCAATGGATTCATTGCGAAACTCAAATTCTTAAGTCTATGAAAGTCTTCGAGCATACTTGATGTCAGTCTAGATATATTATTATGACTCACATCTAATGTTGTGATGTATCTATTTTTTGAAAATATACTAGAATTAGCCCAAGAAGTGATGGCATTGTATGAGAGATCGACGTGTTGTAATTCACTGAAATTACTGAAAGTTTTGGCAGAAATTCGATCGATTAGATTATGACTTAAGTCAAGAAGTGTCACGTGTTCGTGGATTCGCTTGAATATACTTTGGTCATCGTTAATGTCACGAGAAGTCAGATTACAGTTTGACATTCTCACCATTTCGATAGCTTCGAGACCAAAAAACGAATCTTCGTGAGTGTCTCTTAATGTTGAGATGAGTTCTTCATTTTCACTCAAATCAATATAAATCGCAGACTTGAGAGGGAAAAAAGTTAAATATTCCACAAACTTGAGACCACAGCCACGTAAATGAAACTTTTGCATTTTGAAGAGTCCAAGAAATGCATTTCGTGGCAACGGTTCCAATAATTTATAGGACAAATTAACTTCTTTCAGATTTGTACCGACAAAGGTTTTGTGCGGAATTTCCAAAAAAGTTCTGTTATTCTTATAACCAGATAAGTCCAAATATTCTAGTTTTGGTAAATTGTAGATCAAATTTGAAGAAATAGTTCTCAAGAAGTTGCCCTTCAGACTAAGTTTGACTAATTCTTCTAATGTTTGAAATGAATTTTCTTCGATATACTCTAATTCACTGAATTCCATGTGCAATGTTTTGAGATAAGGCATTGGAGGAATATCACCGAACACTATCTGATTGATTTTCATGTAATTTAAATAAAGTTCACTAATTTTAGTTTTACTGATCACGCTCAGCATTCCCTTTGGTATCAAATTTGTTGAAAAAGTAGCTGAAAGATCCAGTTTATCAATAATACTATTCGTAGAATTCAACTGAAACCCATTCATTAAGGCCTGCTTTAAGTGTGAAATATTCAAGTTTTTATTTCCACTTAAATTAAGTCCATTCAGAGTATTTCTCAATGGAACGAATGCTAACGCATGTATGGATTCAATATCACAATTAGTTAATTGAAGATATTTCAAGTGCGTTAATTGTTTGAAGTCGTCTTTATTTACTTTAAAGCCAGAGTTGAAGGAACTTGAGTTCGAGACTTTGAGTTCAATATTAAGCAACTGATTATTTATATTTTCTTCATAATTATATTGCATTAATCCTGAAATGTGTAAATGTATAAGAGATGGTAATATACGTACAGAAGAGGCTCGCGTTAAAGTGAAAAAAGTGGTTTGATTTACGGGTCCGTTCGAAACCCAAATCAGTTCCTCTAAACTTTTCAAACCTACAAATGCCTCAATACTGATGGAACTAATTTTCCTATTGTTAATTAGACTGAGATATGATAGTTGTGAGAGACCATCAAAAGTACGTTCATTAATACGATTTAATAAATTATTAGAAATAATGTCAATTCTTTTAAGTTTGTCTAATTTTGCGGCTCCAAAAACAAATTTAGTCAAATTGATTAGTGCTGTGTCACGAATGACTAAATGAGTTAAATTATTAAGAAAACGGAGTGAACCGAGTGGTAGAGCTGCGCATTGAGAGCCACTAATTTGCACCTGTAATAGACCATCACTTTCACTATCAATAGCCTTGTACTCAATCAAACATTCATTCAATGTTTTGCTAATAAATGGCGAATCAAAGTCCAAACTCGGATCAAAAAGATATTTATCTTTATTTCTTAGTTCCCAAACAGGAATCTTTTTAGGTGACGGACGCACTAATTTCACGTGAATTATTGACTTTTCTTTGGGCCACAATTCCTCTGAAGTCCATGAATCAGAGTATGAATAGTTGGGCGCTCTTCCGGATGATGAACCGGTTGAATAGAATAAGAAACACGACAAACAGTACAAGTTGTTTATTAGAATGAGTAAAATAATGCAATGACTGGCTTTCATTCTTCAAGTTTGTTAAGTTTTGAGCAAATAATGAGCGAAAGTAAACACAGAACTCGGATCTGGTCTTCGATTCACTCTTGAAAATACTGCGTTTTGCATAAAATTTCATATTCTGTGAAGCCTGTGAAGGACTGCTCACAGAAATAAAGCAAAATTTATTAATAACTTAAGGTTTACTGCAATTGCAAACTTCATCAAATTTGACACAACTTCTAAGTTAGCCCTAAACAGGAGGCAAAACAGGCACATGAGAAGTATGGCTTTAGGCAAAGATTGACTTTGAGTCAAGGCTAACATTATTAAATGATACTTACGTTGAATGGATTCGAAAACTCTGGTTTATAACGCTGTAAATGCGGTCATGGGCTGACTCTGGGCTCACAGTTATGAACACTTTATTTTATAATATCTTTCAATAAATACACATAATCTTAATCATGTTTTCACTTTCGTAACTATAGTTTATTATTTCATTGCATATCAATTTCTCTCAGCTGTTGACTTATTAATAAATAGAGTTTTCAAATACTTTATCTAAAGTACAAGTCTATCACATTTGAAGTATTGAAATAAAGATCAACTCATTGGTAAAAAATGAATAAAAGATCAAATTATTTGAACAGTAAGTTATGAAATACTTAAAAGAGTTATGCACTCACTGATTGACAAATTGATGGTATGTTTTATTAGTTGATAAGTATTGCGTTTCGCACTTTTCTTCAGTTTGTTTAACGATTAATAGAGTTATTGGCAAAAAGAAACTGAAAAGTCTTAAACATAAGTTTAGTCGGAATGCGAGAGCAGTTTTGGCCTCATTCACAATCAAAAGTTACATGTTTTCTACTGAACACGACCTACAGGTAAAAGTGAGGGATGAAAAGCTTTACTTTCCTCTTACGTTCAAAGACTCGATAGCATTGGAACTCACATTCTCTTAATTGACGTCACATTCACTTCAAATCCAGAGTAAATTGTATTCAATACAAGTTTTACTATTATATAAATTACTTAACATTCACATTTTCAAGCTTTAAATTCAGCGCTTGGACAAAAGAATTGCATTCAAATACAAGACATAAGCCAAGGATTTTTTCATAGCCTTAAGTCAATTGTTTACTCATTTTTTGAAACATTTTTTAGACATCGATCGCAAGGATTTTATAATAATTTGATTTTAACATTAGTTTTAGTATTGAAAATAAATTAATTAATTATGAAAACCAACTGTTTATTATAAACAAAAAGTATTACAATTAAAATAATATTGATTTTATTGATTTTTTATCAATTGGTTTACATTTACAAAACTTTCACTTAAGGCTATTCTTGATATTAATGATTCGTTAAAAGGATTTTTGCATTAGATTTAGTTTTATTACAATTACTTTTTTTCTAAATCATGTCAACAAAAATAATTCACAATTAGTGTAATTTTTAATAATATGTTTTAATCATAAGATAAATGAGAATTTGAATGATTTATGAGAAAATCTCAAGTCATAAAATCGGGTTTCGGTTTAAATAAGATTTTTATGAGTTATTTTGAGATTAATTTCGATATTAATTTGAATTCTTTGCATTTTAATTGATTTGTTGAGACATTAATCTATTTATTATAACTTCTGAATTATTGCATAAAAGCTTTTTGAGATATCTTAAGAGCCAATACTTCTCGCTCTAATTTCGTGTTTTCTTTCTTCAAATCTTCAATCTTTGTCTCGAGTTCTGATTCAGTATCAAATACTCTTTGGTTCTCAAACTTGAAGACATCCAAAAGCGCTATTTGTTTCTCAATTTGATTCACTTCTTCATTCAATTTATTCAATTCATTTTCCTTAAGAATATGATCTTCTGATTTACCAAAACTTTTTGACAAAATATTTCCATAATTTGAGTCATCGTTTAGTTTGAATTCTTGAATGATTTCAATATCTCTAATAATTTCATTGATTTTATCTTTAATTTCTTTGAATTGCGCTAAAAATTTGATAATTAATTATTCAATTGATTTATCATTAGATTTGAAAACAATGAATACTTTGAATGATTGGTGAAAATGAAATCATTTTATGGCAATCATTGTCGATAAGACGTAATGAAGAGTCCATTCTTTCTATTTTCCAAATTTCAGTTTTACTCAACTCTTCATTTGCTTTACTTTTCAAACATTTATTTAAATCCAAACCATTTCTCAAACTTTGATTTTCGATGAGAAGTATTTCTGTTTCGTCATTGATTTCATTGCAATCGTTATCAATATTACCACTCATTTCGATGTCATTATCATAACAATTGTCTTCTTCAACATCTCTTTTTATTATAAAAGGATCGCATTCTATAACGAATTCATTATCACTCAATCCGTTATTGCTTTCATTCATTTTATGGCTTTTATTAATATTATCTTAAGTTTAATATTGATCTCAATTTATAAATATTTAAATCAAAAGAAAGTCTGACTTAAAAAAATAATATCAATAATATGTAAGAAATACTATCGCTTGAAATAAGTTACAGTTTTTTATAATTTATTGCTTGTATTTGAGTCAAAACAATCATTAACATGAAAAAAACTTCATTACAAAACAATTAAATCATCTTTTTTTATCAAATTCTCCACAAGTTTTTCCAATCAGTTCTGAAGTCGTTTTAACCTCTTGTGTATAATCTTCACTCGAATCGTATAAACCATTGAAATTAAATCAAAGACACTTTTTATTTTTTTAAAATTTCTCGGATTTTATGTGAACTCATATTTGGCTGAAACTCAATATTCACAGAATACTGAATAATCTGTAAATGTATTTTCTATCGTAGAGAATATTAAAGAATCGTTTAGATCTGTCGAAAATAATTTTCAAGTTATTTGACTTTTTGTATCCCAATTAATTCTTATTAAGTTTTTACCTTTAGTTATTCATTAAAATTAAAAATTATATAAAATAAATGAATTGCTATCATTTGAGACTTTATTATAAAGTTGAGTCTTCAATACCAGAGAAAGTTTTGATATATTGTTGAAACGTTTTTTTTGTGCCAAATATGAGATGAGAATTGAAAGAATGCAAACTAAACATTGCGACCTCAGTCACCTGACCCAACCTTACTTAACCTTTACTCAATTTTGTGATGTAATTAGAGTTGAAAAGTTACTCTACTATTCCTTAATTTACAGTAACTCTACTTCTTTACAAACCTATATCTAATGCCTGTTAATATCTGGGAATCTAGAACTGAAAGTTTGTTTCAATAATTCTTTTCTCTTGAAAATCTATTTTTAAAAAGTTTGCACTTTTTTGCAAGTGATTTACAATAGATAGGCTTTAATATAACGGATTTATTTTCGTTATTAGCGAATAGAATATATCATTAATATTATTGCATTGCTTTGAAACAAATATTTGTAATAATTCGTTGTTTTATTAATTGCAATAACAAAAGGATTGAAAAAATCAATCGAGAGATACAATAGTAAGACTTGAGGGAAAATCAAATAATTGACAGTAAATATGAATTTTGGGAAAAACATTGATTCGATTGTCATTTAAAGAAGTTTTGAATAAATTAAAATGAATTTCTAAGAAAATATGATGAGAGGAAAAAGATATTATAAAAATGAATAAAAGAGTAGCAAAAGGACAACAAGAGAGTTAAGAATGTTTTGTTAAATAATAGTTGAGAATAATTTGAATATAGATTTGATTTCTAAAGACCTAATAATGAAAACTATGAGCAATAAAAAATAGCTGCGTCTAGAAGTATAATGGGTTTTACAATTTGTAAATGGTATCAACAGATCATTTATTTATTAATCTTCACTAAAACTGAAGTCAATAATATGACAACTTTTTCTTTATCAAAATAATCTTAAAAAACAAATATTCAGTTGTCTTACAATATATGAGTAGTTTTTGGTTTATAGATTCGTTTATAACTTTATTCGTTGTTAATAACACATAACGCAGTGCTCGAACCGTAAAGTCCATTGTCTTTCATATAATTAATACTCTCCGCTATTCTCTAATGCATTTCAGGTCAACTCAAATACATTTCCCAAATCTATTTAATTGTTGGTCTAATCAAATCATTTCCATTTTTGTGTAAAAGTTTGATTTATTCATTTTCTAAACTTTATTGACAAATAAGTTCGAAAATAGAACACACTTTTACAGTAAACATATATTTGCTCAAAATGGAAATGTATTTTGGAGTACACCTCAAATGGAATAGAGAATAGCCAGAGGTGGCCAGAGGGGGGCCCAGCCCTCGGACGGAAGAAATACCCCTCTGAGCAGACCCTGAGTCTGTCCACCTCTGGAGAATAGCAGAGTATTTAAATGAAAGAATACGGGCCATCGGTTAGAGCACTGCATAGTATCTGTCAAGAGGGTGGGTTTATAGGGGGGTGAGGGGGTACTGTTGTCACTGTATTGTTGCCTATCATATGATCAGACATTTGATTTCGCTGTGTTTGTCCTCTCTCTGCTTTATAATATTCTAATCCTGGATCGAATTGTAACAAAACAAATATCTAATTAAAAGAGAAAATCAAATTTTTATCAATCGGTTAATCAATGCGACTATAAATTAATCAGTTTTTGCCAAAGGTTCGATTCTATGCCTAAGAAGTACTCACTAACAAACATATTTAGGCAAAGGTTACCCGCATTGTAGTCATAAGTCTTATAGTTCACACACAACTATAAATCCCTATTTTTCTCACCTTATCGTATGAATAAACTCAATCCATATCAAATGGTGAGACGAAAATCAGTTATGAAAAGAGATTTGAAGAGAAAAGTTTTTTGAAGCTCTGAGGCTTTTTCAAAACTTGACTTTAGATATGAAATGCATAAAATAATTTCGAATTAAATATGAACTTTGATATAATTAAAAAATGGAACTGAAACCAATTATAAAGATTTTCAGTTTTCTTTAAACGTGTTGAAAAAGTTGTTTTCCCTAAATTATGACTAAAAGCCTATTATAAAAGCCATTTGGCGATTATGACTATAAGACTTATACCCATCAGGCCTCGAATCTTTTGGCAAAGACTGGAAGGCATACATACCATATCACTTGGAATTAATACTAATTCATTGGGAGGATTAGTAATGACATATCGTTTACTCGAGGCTTCGGTGAGTCCAGTGGTGTCACGGAACCTATAAATGCCAATACATAGCATACCATAAGATCGAAGAGCAGCGAGAAAAAGATCTCCATATTTTCCTCCCTCTCCGTATTGAGCAAGAGGTCCGTCATAGAGAGAAATTTGTCCGACTCGACAACGATCACGATTTTTAAGTGTTTCGGGTGTAGAATATCCTCCTCTAAGACCTGCGCCTTCGGCTAATATTAATTCAAGCTCTGGAGTCGCGCCACCAGTTATTAGAGATCGTATTAGAGTTAATGCATTTGCATTGAAATATGTGGTCGACATAAGAGAGTCGAGCACTGAAACGGCGAACGCTGTCCCGCACGCGAACGGTTGCGTCAAATATAGTTCAGTGTCCGGATCGTCGTCATCGTCTTGATCTAAAAACTGGACATTTGTGTCGTTCACTAATTCTGTAATTAGCGGAACATTTGCGCCATAAACAGAACTAAAGGTTTTCAATAGATATGGAAAATATGTTTTGAGAAGTATTCATGAATTGCAATCAAAATTAAGAACTAAGCCATACCCTCTTCGTTGTACAACTAGTGGTGGAGGAGATGTTCCCGGAATTGCATTTCCAATACCGACTCCATTGGATGCATTGCCAGTAATGACTCCAATAGTGTCATCGAATGTCATGGCTTTAATGTTCAAACTCGCGAGAATCGCTTCTTTATCAGCTAAGGTCGGATCATCTGATGACGGAATTTTTGCAGATAATATGACACACATATCACATAAGTTTATATTAACAGCTCTTAAATCAGCGCGAGATAGAGGCGAACCATTAAGAACACTAATTTTAGGCAAATTTTGCAACATTTTCCATTCACGTCGCAAATACTCAACATTTCCAACAATAACCACATGTTTGAGTTCATGATAATGAAAATTTGAAGCTCTAAACAAAACAATATTATCATAAATTGATCTTTAAATTGAATTAATTGAATGATTACCTGAGAGGCATCACTAAATTTCTTAATCCAATTAATGGTGAGTCCGGATCAGCAAAAAGACAAACGACTACATGACCATTGAGTACAGTCATTGCCGCCTGATTTCTATCCAAAATGCATTCTTCTATAGGTCTCGCAGGACACCAATGAAACATTCCGGTCGAGTCATATTTCATTTCAGTTTTTTCAAAATCGAAATCCTTAGAGTCGATAAATCCAGCGCTGGTGGCAGTGCCTCCGCCTCCTGTCCCACCCGGAAGGTCATTACCCGGACGGGCGGCAGGCCTTATATATCAAATCAACATTTTTTCATTTATTTTGTTAAATATAAACATAAATAATTGGCTGAAATGTGCCTTACATTAACTTTTTTACTTCATAAGCCAAATGCATTTGATTGTAAGGAACTGTTGGCTGTATTATTGGTTGAGACTGTTGTTGTAAAAGTTGTTGTTGTAAATGCTGTTGTTGTTGATGTTGTTGGTGTTGTTGAGGTTGCAATTGTTTGCTTCGTTGATGTGAAATTTGACTATTTTGAGGAGGAGTTGTTACATGTTTCCCATTCCGAGCTCCTCTTCTGCCACCAGATGATGAAGTAGAAGACGGAGGGATTAAATGTACTTTTGTAAGAAAAAATAGTGATTATGATAATATCCTATAATTTATAATAGGTTAAAAACTCACTGCTTTCACTTGGATCACCTGAACTGTCGCCTGAAAAACAAACAAAATCTTATACAATTATTTTAAAATCAAATCAAATCATATGATTAAAGTGAGCCCTGAATTCTTAATCTAGAACTACTTCAACATTAACTAAACCTATGAGAATGGGTTAATCAATACCTCTAAGCTTTCTAGAAATTTTAGGTATTTCTGGGGGCGTATTAGTTGGATGAAGAATGAGAGAAGACATATTGCCATCGGTGGCCACTCCACATGTTTGACTTAAGCCATAACCGCTGTCAGCTATTAATTAGTACAGGAGAGACAGTAAGTGTTAGAGAAGCAGACGTCTTATCAATAATTAAAGGAAACAACTTCTCAAACCAAACAAAGCCTGGAAACATGTATACGACTATAAATATGACGGGAAACTTGCCATCAGACAAAAGCTATGCTACACATGCTATACAACATTCGGTTTGGGAGTCAATGAACAAAGTGTTAAAATGATATAATGACAAACTTCATACTTGATTGTCGAGTTGTACTGCTATTAACAGCCTGAACAACTCTGACTCCCTTCTTAAATATTGCGCCCACTATTAAATGTGCCATAAATGATATGGAATCATATTATATGGTGGTCAGTGTTTGGATCAATTATTAAACAATAGCGTATTCGAAATAACGATTTGAAGTGCAATTTGTGCATAAAGAGAAAAATAAGAAAAGTGCTGTGCATTAGATTCAGTTTTAATCTTATTGCGATTTCATTTATTATTCAGGAAAATAATTCAATTTCAATTCTATCTATAAATTCTTATTTCTTGAGAATTCAATTATTTATGAAAGATATCTTGTCTTCACATATTTTATCGATTTGTGATACTAACGATTTTTGCATTTGCATTTGCGGATCAGTTTTTCATCTTTGACGTCTTCGTGACAATTCTTGCAAAACCACAACGCACTGAAAAATAAAATCTTCAAAATCAGTGCAATATTCAAATTATATAAATAGTTCAAATTGGAAATTCGTTTAATATTTAAAAACTTTATTTCATATCAAAGTACACGAGAACTCTTTGCAACTCATGAAAAATCGAGCCAATTATTATCTGCAATGAGTCAACATTTCTACACAAATAAAGATAATGATGAGAAAACAGAATCCAATCCTTGAAATTCGATATTCTGTTTCCAATATTCAATCAATAACTTAATATAGCATTAATGCATATAAAATACAAGATTGAATATTTGAAAACGGCTTTTAGTTATCAACTTTTTTGAACTCTCAATCATAGTAAAAATATAATTCTGGTCAAAATTGAGGCGAAACTTAATTTAAATGATTAATGAATGCATTTGTATGAAGTTTAGTGAATATAAGCTTATAACTAATTGAGGAATCGAAAGATTATTCCATAGAAAACAGAGTAAATAAACAGTCAGTTCAATTAGAGACTCACTGAAGAGCTATGTACTAAAGATAGATTAATATTTAATGAAATAGCTATTCATTGAGTATTAAGGCTTAAAATGAAGAGTGACATTATGTGATCGTAAAATACATTATGATTTTCCATACATTAGGAAAGAGATGACTTTAGCGTAAAAAATCCCTAATAAATGATTAAAACTTTCGTTCACAATGAATCAAAACTAGTTATGATTCGATAGATTGATTTTTATATACTGTACGCAAGTGTATGTGGTTTACGAGTTGAAAACGATGATAATCAATGGCGGATCGATCGAGACTTAACTTGCAGATAAGTTCAAATTCTACTATTTTGGTGATGTCTTATCACCATTTTCACGATTATGACTCAAATTATAAGAATTTTATAACCAAAATAATAATGTCACTCAACTATTTTCTGTTGGATTTTTGAATAAACAACTATTATCACCAAAATGAAAAATTATAATTAACTTTTATGGTTAAACTTAGACAAATTATCCCAATAAACAAGAAATGGTGTGAATTTATCCCATATTTGTTATCAAAGCCCACATTGTTATCAAACATTCTCAGCATAAATAAATCTAATTTAAAACGAATCTTCTCTGAAGGCCATTCATGTCTTATTGACTACATTACAGAATACACTAAGAACTAGATCAACGGTCACATTATACAGAGTATCAATTTTCTAATTTTTCTTCAGTAAAGCTTTTGAGGTTTGTATGTTTAGCACTCCGGAAAAATTCAGAAGAAATGCATACAATTCGAATAATAAAATTTAACTAATTAAATGAATTCTGATTGGATTGTTTTGAATTCAGAAAACAGCATGAATTTGTCCGGCGAATAAAAGTTTGGATTTTCATATTTCAGCCAAATTTTGAGCTCATTTAAATCATAATTATTTTTTTCTAAAACTATGATAGAAAAAAAAATATTATTTATAAGATCCTAAGATCATTCCCCACCCTTTGGTTTCCAACTTAAATCCCCATCAAAAGCATTGCTCTTTAGAAAACTCAGACTCAGAATGCAACTCACGAAAGAGTGCATCCTTTCAGCGCCTTTAAAGACACTTTCTTTTAATACCAAAACTTTTAAAAATAATAGCATTGTATTGATATAAACCTATATATAGTAAAGTTTTCATAAAAGAAAGGCTGAACTTTCACGCCTACAAATTTTGATATAAGTTCGATGATATAGATCCACAAAATTCTGGATTTGAATTGAGATAAAATAATTGAAAAACAACTTGTGTTGCCTTTTATTGGAATATTTATTTTTGAAATCGATTAATAATAAATCTAAAATGATTGAAGAGTTGCGGTGTTAAGTAGTGTAGAACTTATGAGTTTGACTTGAAGGAAGACATGACTATTTGATAAAAAGGAAGAAGTCTTACCGCTTAACTTCATCAGCAGACTGTGCAATAAAGAATCCTTGAGTCGCAGTTAGAATTCGATGATTGCCTTTAGGATTGATTACAATATTGGCGCCGCCGTCTCCGCTCTCATTGGCGACTTCGATCGCCAATAAAAGCAATTTAAGTTTAACAAAACAGAGTTCGGAGGCCTGAGCAAATGTCATATTAGCAAAGGCTGGGCTCAAGTTTTCGGTATACATTTCCATTCCAGTCCCACATAAATAGTCATTTTGCCAGCTCGGCATGTCTGGTGACTAATCAATATTTCTTATATTAACGTCAATTCAACTATTAATTCACAACTCACTGTCTTGAATGATCTCATGGCAAATAAGTTCGCCATCATTGTACTGAAACCCGGAGCTAAACATGACTGCGCAATAAAGCCTAACTTCAATTCACTCACACAGATAACATCGTCGCCTAATAATCAAAGAAATTAATCAATGAGTGATGAATTGGAATGCTTGTAAGTGAAAATAGAGAGTTGTGAATTACCTCTTTTCCAATTCCAAGAGGGAATGTTGAGTAAATAAGCTTTATTGTGGTATTGCATTAATTGAATTATAACCTAAGTTCGAAAAA
>JAQFXV010000867.1:0-17164 GCA_034694065.1 Camisia spinifer
ATAGTCGTTAACTCTTTTAATAGTGTCTAAAAATAGATTATTCAATAAATAATTGAATATATAATGGATTGAAATAAAATAGAATCGAAACCTGTGTGTATTTGCATAAGTCTATAAACTTGTGAACCCGGGAAAAAACATCCGGCGGTTCGAGTGAACAAATAGGGATCGTTTTCAAAGTCAACTTCTTGTCGATTATTAGATCCATAATAATTGTTTACATTATCATTAGAATTACAGCCCATTATTTTATCGAATTTCTTAAAGATATTTTTGCTGTCAAAACCCCCCTCACTATTAGTTAATAAATTGATAATAAGTGACGGCATTCCAGACTGTAATTAAGAGATTATTTAAGAGATAAAATGAAAGAAATAATAAAGAAATAAAGTTAATTACAGGAAACAATTCACATAAATTGGCCAAATGGTCGTAACGCTGCCAACCTGTTATTGCTATTCCTCGAATTGATTTAAAGTTTTTATGTTGTTCTGCCATAACCTTAATCATTATATTCAAAATCATAGTTAAATATTATTAACAAAACTAAACAATAGTGTAAAGACAGACCTCAATCCAGGCCTCATTGTTTTCTAAATGCATTTTAATATTGGGAACTGTAAGCGTCTCTCCGAAGGCACCTATTAATTAATTAATAATAGTTTTAATAGATATTTAAATATATAACTTCTCTAAAACTATAATAAAATACCTTTGAAGGCACTCGCGCTCCACACGTGAGGAAATAGTTCAGAAAAAGAAATCCATTGTGAATATGGAATAAATCTATAGATATCTAAATTGAAAATAAAAACATTATAAATGACATAAAATATTTGATTTTGAAAATAGCAAACCTTTAATATAAGTCCAAATCATAGGTTCGACACCATATTCAGTAAGTTTTGATTCTTTGATTCTTTCGGTTGGAATTTGTCTTAACATATCGTCCCATATAATTGGTATGACTTTATACTTTTCACGAACATATTTAGCAACGCGTGTGACTATTGTATTAAATTAATAATTATAATAAAATGATGAATAATTTGAAATGATTAAAACCTTGACTCAAAAAGATTGTATCCCTATCTTTGAATCTACATTTGTCACAAAAGCCAATATGATAGACTTCATCACATCCAATGTGTAACCATTTACTATTTGGATGCATTGACATCACCTGATCTACAATAGCCATCACTAATGCAAATGAATCATTCTTTGACGGACAAATTGCCTTCAAATCAAAACATTTATTTTAAATCTCATTTAAATATTAAATAAATATATAAATGGTTTACTTGTGGAAAGTCATCGACTTCTCGCAAATGTCGATATTCTTTGAGTTTAAGGAAGAACTCCAAATGACCAAAAGTTTGAATGAGTGGAATCACTTCAAACTTATTACTTTCGGCCAAATCTATTATTGTTTTAATGTCTTCCTTTGTGTACGCATTTCCAGCCGAACCCGCACTTAATGAACCCCAAAATGGAAACATATCTTCATATTCTAGAAGTTAATAAAAACAAAACATTAAACAAAACTAAATAATAATAAAAGTTAAACAAACCCAATAGTATTCCATTAGCGCCCGATTGTTTCAATAGTGGGAATATTTGTTGAAAGAACGCCACTCTGGGAGGCGCGCCCTTTAGGTCGATGTGAACCAAACGAATCTCTGGTATATATTTCTCTTTTGAAGCAATCAATCGATCGTTTGTTTTATCATTAATTTGATTGTCATTTAATTTTTGTATTGAATTAATTGATTTGATTTCATTGTTTGGAACAACTTTTCTATCGAATATTCCATATTCTGGTTCTTTCTTCTTATTCTTGTCTTTATTGTTCTCATTATTAATATTATTATTATTTTGAATTAATTTAGAATTAAATAATTTTTTGTCATCACTAGAAGACAATCCATTAATGTTTACCTGAGTTTGAGATAAAACATCAACATTTGGCCCATTTTTGAAATCTTTAATTGATTTCACTTTATCTTTATTTAAATTCTCATTAATTTCATTCGCATTTTTATTATTATTATTATTGAAATCTTTATTATTAATCACATGCAAAACACTTACAGAACTGTAATTAATGGCCACTAATAATAAAGTTGAGACCAGTATTAGAGCCAATACTATATGTTTTCTTCTCCACAATCGATGCCAAATGTTTAATAAGAAGTGTTGTGAACAATGTCTTATCCATCGAGACAATAAAATACCTGACATTTCTTCTATTATTAATTATATCAATAATAGTAATACAGCTATTGATATATTTATAATTATTAAAACATTTTATTTATATAAAACTTCAAACAATTCAAAATAATATCAATAAAAGACTATTATTTTCATGAATTATCAAAGAATTTGAGATCAAATATTTAATTACAATATATTCTAGTTTTCAATTTAATAATAATATATTTTTGATATAAACGTAATATGATTTCAACTTTAATACTATAATAATAATAATGACTGAATTAATATTAATTTAATTAATGGAATGAAATATAGGGATAATTATAAATGATATTAAATTGAATGCAAAGTTGATAATAATAAGTATTATCTGAGTCTCAATAACACTAAAAATTAATCTCTTGAGAAATATTACAGCTTTTTATTACATATTTTAAAAATACAGCTTTAATACGACGGCTGATTTGATACTACATTCCTATAATAGTATAATATTTACACAAAAGTCCAAAAATGGGTCTAAACTTGAGAGTGAGTCTGATCTTATTTTTTAAACTCAATTAACATTTGGCTAAAAAGTTCTTTTGACACTCTTTTGAGTAAAATTTGATTTTGAGCTCCACTTTGATCAATATGAAAGTTTATAATAATATGTAGAATATTAAAATTGGATAAAAAATTTAAGAAATATATAACTCAAGATTTATTATATATGCATTTGGATTATAAATAAAACCAATACTTTTTGAGTTATTCTACTTTAAAGTTCGAAATTTCTATCAAAATCATTGAAAAACTATAACTATGAGAAGAGGAAGAGCTATTTAGGTTTAGACACATATTAAAATTAATGACTAATTTGAGCATTTTTTAATAAATTATAAGAAGTGGAATTTTTAAATTTCAATTTTTCACTAAAATATTTTAGTTAAGCTCTTATTATTGAAACTCAATTTTTGAAACTCAAACTCAAACTTTAGATTTAAAGTTATTGATCACTGATTAACAGATTGACTGAAGATTTAATAATTTGTCTTAAAGTAAAGAAGAAATAGTGAAGACTTATATTAATTAAATTGAAAATAATTTGAAAAATAATAAAAAGTATGCGAAAGACCCAGAAATAGTTTTTCAGGTTTTCTCAGTATTTTCCTTTCACTATAATCTGAGCTCAAATTGTTTGAAAGACAATCGCAGCTCATCTCATACCAAATTAGAGCTTACTTTACAGCTCGAACTGTAAACTCAATTTTTACCCCGTGTTCAACACTACTTAATATTATCGTAATTTGAAAATCAGATAAAATATTGACAAATAAACAAAAAATTAAAAGAGGAAATCAATTTCCGGACAAAAGACTGAATCAACAAAAACTTTTATAAATATTTGATTTTCATTTAAGTTTTATGAAAAATAACTTCAATATTTATTAATTCGATTTTAAGTTTATTTGAAAAGTAAAGCGTTTCAATCAATTAAAAGTTTTATTTTAAACTTAAGACGAGTGAAAATCCTTTAAAATATCTTCGACTTCGTCATCAATTTCAGACTCTTTTAGTTTCTTAACTGATGAAACATTTTCTTCGTCTTCTTCATTAATAAGTGATCTTTTTGTCGGATTTTCATTATTTATCACATCTTTTGGACTCATTTGAAGATTTTTGTCTTCATTTTCATCCAGAATAATAACACATTCGTTGCTATCATTTTCATCGTTTTCATCAATAGTTATGCAATCGTTTGAATCTTTATTTTGATTATCATTTGTTTCAATATTTTCTAAATTTTCTTCAATAACAATATTTTCTTCGTCAACAGTTTTTTCTCCATTAAAACTATTTTCTTCATTAACACTATTTTCTTCATTTACATCATTTTCTTCTTCATTATTCCCATTATTATTATTATTAAATTCAATTTGAGATGAATTAACATTAAATAAAGTTTTTGTTTTCGAACGAATCATAAAATTATTAATAATTAAAAGTGATTCAAAACAAAATTGTTTAACATAAAGACTTTCATCTAAACGCTGGCTTTCATTGAAAATTACAACAATTGATTCAATCGGTGGATGAGATGTATTGTTATTAACCAATAGAGAGAGTAAAACATTTAATAATTCTTTACGACACAAATCACTTTCATAAGGCTCGAGACGATTGAGACGTGTTCTGAAAATAATTAAATATTTTTAAACAATTAATACTTAATTAATTTTTTATTTACCGATAAATTTTAAGCAATAAATCAATAATTTCTTTATGAAGTAAATAATGAATTGAATCTTCAATAAGTGGTCCAAAACCATAAACAATACTTTTTAAACTTTTCAATGCTTTTAAACATAATTCAGAATTATTTTCAATTAAAACAAAACTTTTGAACAGATTTTCGGTGTTTTCATTATTTTTTGATCCTTTTTTAGGAAGTTTTTTATTCGAAGTGAATTGTCTTCTATTTTGAAGCTTAAAAAGAAAATAATTTTTAAAATTAAAATAATAAAACATTTGATAGAAAAACTCACTTTTATTATTTCTGTTTCCACAGGTTTTATATCTTTTAAATGTTCTTCAATTAAACTTTTGATTTGAGTTTTATTGAAATTACAATTTATTCCACAATTAATACAATATTTCTCAATAAATTCATAGATTTTTGAACGCAATAATGAAAATGGTTTATAATTATTATTATTATTATTATTAATAGTTGAGTCCAATAATGATTTAACAATTAATTTATTGATTAGAGACGAATGTATAATAAGTGCTGATTTACAACTGAAATAATAATAACAGAAATATAAGTCAATAAAGAACAAAAAACTATTAGTAATTAATAAATAATACCTGAGAACTAATGCTTCGAGAATATCAAATGCAAATTCATTAATATTTGGTTTAATAAAAGCGATTGCAATCAAATCAATTGATTGATTGTTATTAATTTGACTTAAATTTGACTCAAATATTATTTCTGATAATAATTCAAGAATTAATTCTAATGGTATTGATATTAATTGTTTGAATTCATCGGTTAATAGATTACAAATAACTAAAGTTGTGAAATGTATTTTTGGTAATATTAAAAGTGGAACTATTAATAAATTAACATCAGATTCAATTGGAAAAAATGGTTCAAAACTTTTATCCAAATAAAAGTCTGAATTATTATCTAAAAAAGAAAATAATGTATTAAAATAAAAAGACTTCAAACCAGTTATCAATTAATTTAACCTGAATTTCCAGTAATTTTCAGTAAAGATTTCATTGTAATTAAAGCTCTTGTCATATATTCTTTCCATAAGTTTTGTTGATTTATTCCTTGAAAACCAGTTCCGCCACAAATCGACAATTTTGCGAAACATGTGGACAAACACTTTAATTATAAAAATAAAATATTAATTAAAACAATAATTAAAAGAAATTAAACCTACTTTTAATAATTCATTAGATTCTGAATCATTTGGAAAATATGAAACTTTTGTCATAATATTTATAATAAATTTGTCGATTAAATGCCTTTTAGAACCAGAAGAGCCCGAAAATGAAGACAAACAACTTTTTAAACAATTTATTAGATTTAAAATAAGTTTATCTTCAATTGAAGTCTTGAGAACAGTTTCAATAAATTGTGGAACAATTGAAACCGATGTTTCGCGAGATAATAGTTCTGAACCATTAATAGAAGGAATTGTTTCAAAAATTTTTGATAAAATATCACACGAAACATATCTTTCCTTAAAATCCTTTGAAATCTAAAATTTAATTATTTTATTAATTTTAAGTTTTTTTTCTCCAAATATTTTATTATCAAAACAAAACCTGAAGAACTTTAAGACAATTTTGAGACCAAAACAATGCGTTTTCGATCAAAACTTCGTGATTAAAGTGATTGAAATATGCATTCAATAGAACCAAACCTTCGATTCTTAAAAATAAATTATTATTTTATTAAAGAATTAGACTTTTTATTTATTTATATAAAAACCTTGAATTAGAAGTCGATAAATAAGTCTTGATTTTACTCAAAAGTGGTTCATATTTTCTGGACTAAGAATTGACCCAAAGTTTTGTAACTATTTTTTCAATCATTAATTAAATACTTTGTAAAATACCTGAGAAGTTATCGGCAATTGTTTTGATAGTAAAAGATATGACTCTTTTGTATTGATATCATAATTATCATCCAAAATAGCATTAATAATAACTGAAGACATTTTCAATTAGTATAATAACAATTAATTATATAACAAAACATGTGCTCAATATTGTTGTCATTTGAAATATTTCTCAAATAATGGTTAATACATAAAAGACGTGCTTTTTCAATAAAAATCTATATTTTGTATTAAAAAGTTGATAATAATAATGAAATATTTAATTACTTATAACTCAAATTAGAGGCACTTTTAATTTACATTTAAGAACTCATTAATAATGTTTATAAAAAGTGATTATATTTATATGTATTTTATATTAATTATGTTTCATATAATAATTTTTTTTAAACATTTTTCTTTTAATACAAAGTGAATCAATAGATAGTATTGTCAGCGAATTCAACAATCAATTAATAGTAAACTTTAAGGGTTAAAAAACTGAACAATTTTTCTTTATAATAATTTTTTTCAACAATTTTAATCCAAAGCTCTTTATAATTAAAAATCGAATAATAAGATGAAATGTGCGTTGAATTTAAAATATTGTGCTTTTAATGTTTGCATTTCTCATATTTAATAAGTCTTTAAAAATATCCTGAAATCAAAATAATAGTTAACTTATTCTTGTTTTAAATTGAATTTTTTTTTTATGAATTACCGGTAAATTTATATAAAATCACAAGAAATCGATTCTTCAGTTGTTTCTGATTTGTCTCAAATGTCTTAAAGTATGACACGATTCGTGGCATTCATTCTATTTAAATAATAATATATTATTGAAAATAAATTAATTAAGTATTAAATAATGTATAAAAACCTGATTTTGATTCAAAACATTTAAACATTTTTGTCCATTAGTTCTAAATAATGGTATTAAACCTTCAGAACTATTATTATTAAGCAATAAATCTGATCCACTTTTTTCATTATTGTCAATAACTTTTCTTTTTTCAATATTTGGTTTAATATATTCTGTATTTCCAGACAATAGAATATCCGGAATATAATTTGGAATTAAATTTGTTTCAGTATTTGATTCTAATGAATGTTTGATTCTTTTATTATTGTCTTCCTTTTCTTCAATTTCTTCTGAATATTTATTATTATTTTGAAAATCAGTTTGTGATTGAAATCTAACACAAGTTCTTGAATAAATAAATAAGTTATTGTATAATAAAAGTAAAGTATTTAATATAAGTTAATAATACCTAAATTTACAAGCTTGTTTAATAACATTTAAACCACCAAATTTCTTCTTATCTAAACAATAATTACATTTTCCACAATCATCTGCTTTACCTGTCAAATAATTAATCAATTAATTAAATCATTCAATACAACAAAAGTGCTTCAATTCATAAATCTCTTAATATTAGAAAACTTTTAAAGAGTAAATCATTTTCAGGTATTTTAAGCTCGAGTTTCAATAATTAAATGCTTGTTTGAAAGTAAAGGGATTTTAAATATAAAATAATATAATATTAAATAAAATAATTGATTACATCCTTCACATTCTTTACACCGATATTTCTTTTGTGGACTCGTTTTCTGTTTATTTTTTTCATTCTCTTCTTGTTCTAAAATTTTAGGACTTATTGTTTTTTCAATACTTTTATGATTTTTTTCTTCATTAATAAGAGATTCTCTTTCATAGACTCGACATAAGTAAACATCAACTGGTAATTCATCAGAATCTTCTTCTATTTGTTGTTCAATACGTTTAGAAGAAGTAAATGTTGCTCTTGGAGGACGTTTTAATTGTCCGGCACTTCTACAGACCCTCTTAACTCGTGGACCATTTCTCATCTTTTTATTCTTTTCTTCTATTTTATTATTATTACTATTATTGACAACCATTAAAAGATGTTGAGTTTTATTTATTTCTTCAGTTGTATTACTGTTTAAATTATTAGTTTGAATGACATCAGTATTAAAAGCATTTGTGTCAACAGTTATTAATGAAACGTTCGGTTGATTTATTAGTTTTGGTGAATAATTATTAGTAATCATTAATCGAATGTCGGTATCGATTGAGAATTTTTGTAAACAGACTTTAAGCCAACACGCCTTACATCGAGACGCAGATACATTACCACGAATTCTAACTTTTGTTATTATTTCTTTTTCTTCATCTCTTTGTTTAATAGATCTCTCATTAATATTACAGTCACCTTATTATACAATTATATTAATTATTAATCATAAATAATACTTATAATTAATATTTATAAATACCTTCATTAGAACAATAATAAATTTTTGGATCTTTAATAAATCGGGCAAAAAATTTGGAACACGGCTCACAACTATTATAATTAAATTATTAATTAATTAAATAACTTTAAGTTAATCTTTACTTATTTAAAAACATAACAATCATTGAATCCAACCCTAAACATATTTTATTTAACTTATTATTATTGTTGGTCTTCATTAACTGTTAGATCTTTTTTAAAGCCAATAAAATCCTAACTTTAAATCAAAAATAGTTGAAAAAGTGTCTCAAACCTGAAAACTCCATAACGTCTCTGAACATGAGAATAATATTTGGTTGCATTACAAATAGTACAAGTGATAAATCCCGGC
This sequence comes from Camisia spinifer, assembly GCA_034694065.1. Lineage (NCBI taxonomy): Eukaryota > Metazoa > Arthropoda > Arachnida > Sarcoptiformes > Camisiidae > Camisia > Camisia spinifer. Next base: position 8,976 of record JAQFXV010000867.1, read on the forward strand.
TGACCTGACCTAACATTTTATTAAATTCAAAGACAGTTAATATCTTTCAATTCTTTAAAATAAAACTTATTTATTCTTTATTTATTACTCACTTGTTTATAATTCTTGATTTTGTTTCCACACATTTTCTCTCTGTTTTATATTAAAAAAATTCATTGAAATATTTAAATTATATTAAAAAACACTTACTTTTTGAAAATTGTTTTTTCTCTAAAAGCTTTTTTTGCGGTTTTTTCTCAAACGAAATATTTGGCAATTGTTTTATTGTCTGTTCTTTTTGTTCTTTAAAAAGATTTTGAAAACTTTGTTCCGATTGTTTTCTTATTTTTAATAAAGTTTTTTTATTTATTCTAAGTCTTGCTTTTCTTAATATCTGTTTTGAGCTCTTTCTCTGATCAACAATTGTCTCAACTATTGGTTGTTGTTGTTGTTGTTCTGTTAATAATAATAATAACAATATTTAAAAAATGTATTAAAAGCATAAATAATTATTAAAATATTGACCAGAACTGAATTGTTTAAGTCTTTCTTCCCATTTAGACTTTAATAGTTTCTGTATTTTATTTGCAATTTCATCGGTTTGATTAGGAGTCGAACTCTCATGATTTCGTGCCATTACATCAGCTGTTAATCAATTTAATTATAATTACTTTTAAATAAATATTATGTATAATAATATATTAAATAATTTATATTTTAAATACCATAATGATTTAATTCTCTTTTAATTACATCTTTTTTATTATTAGTTTTAATTATCTTTTTCTCATCAAATTCTTTATTATCAATAATAATATTAATCTCTTTCTTATCATTTATTATATTTTCATTAATTATTCCTTTTTCTACTTTTAAATTCAATTTTTCATCACTTTTTTGTCTCTTTTTTGGTTCAATTTTTTGACAGCTTTTAAGAAATCTTTTTTTTGGTGAAATTAATGTCAAATTTTTTTCAATTATTAAATTCTTATCTTTTTCTTCTATTTTTTCATTAATTTCTTCACAACTTTTCTCTACTTCTGAATCAATTAAAGAACTTTTTTTTTCTTCATTGAAGTCTTTTATTTGTTCTTTTAATTTATCACAACTTTTCGTCTCTTCTTTCGATTCATTTCTTTTTCTTTTAATATTTCTTTTTTTTATTATTGGTTTTGAAGACTTTTCTTCAGTTTTATTAATTGTGTTTTCATTCGATTCATTCTTGACTTCTTTTTCTTCTAATTTTATCTTTTCTTTACAATTATCCGAAAATCCTTCGAAATCCTTAATAAAAATTAATATTAAATTAAATTTTTAAAAATAAAAAATATTACCGAAGAATCTGAATCGTCTTCACTATTATCGCAACCAATAAGTGATGAAAATAATTGATTTCCATTTTCAATAGTTTTTGTCAATTGTCTTAAAACTGAATCATTTGATAAAAAAGTTTCGAAATTATTCTGAAATCTTTTTAAATTTCTTTTTGGCTTTTGTTTTGTTAATGAAAACATGTTTTGTTTACAATTAAAAGCAATGACTTTCGCTGGAAAGACAGCCATTTTTACAATAATAAAACCATTCATTCTCTTATTGGACATATTTTTCAGCGCTTTTTTCAAATAATAAATACTTTTAAGTATTAATTATACTCATTTTTATAATATTTATTCATTATTTATCTTAATTTTATAATTAACTAATAAATAAAATTTAAAGAAATTCTCAATTAATAATTATTTTGAGTTATTTTAGTTTAATGTGAATTTTCTTAACAATGTGAATATTTTAAGACTGAATTCATAAGAATATAAATTACAAGAATATAGTTATGTTTGTCAGGAATAAATTTAAAAAAATTGTAAAACTGAATTTCATTAATTCTAATTTCCCTAATGTCTGAATCATTGTCAACAAAAGATAAATTGATGGAAAATTACATTCATTCTTCTTGACATTTTAAAATGAAATTATATTCATGACCACTGGTTCCCAATTAATAATTTTTTTTTAATTTTCACTTTGGGTTAAATGAGAATCTTATTTTGAAAGTAAATTCATGAAAAATCTTGTTCATCGAGAGTAAATTTTTATTGTTTAGAGTGTTTATTTTTTGTATGCTTTCTTTGACATTCAGATTTTTTGCTTTTTGGACAAGATTAGAAAAACAATTTTCTCCCTTTGAATTTCATGTAAGAATTTTTTCTGAAATTTAAATCTCAGTTCAATTATAGTTAAAACATATTTTTGATGTAAATATCACTAGAAATAAAATTAATGATGAATTGAATGAAATGAATGAAAGAATACCTAAAAATAGGGGTAGAGGAGGTCAGGTATACCCCGTGACTTTTAAAATATGATTTTTTCGACAAAACATCCATTTATGGATTATTATACTTATAATTTTGAATAACCTTTTTTGGTTAGAAATACCACATTTTAGGTAAAAATATCAAAAATTATAGAAGAAATACCTAAAAATATGATGTTTGTCTCTGAACATTTATGAAAGTACCTCCTATTTAAAAAATCGATCGTCGAACCATGCTAAAAATTATTAATCAAAAATTTTGAGCTTATATGGGCTCAATTCTCTATTATTTCTAATCATTTTTCTCTTCATCACATAATTATCGTAAAATATATAATTGAAACATTATTTAACTAAACTTTTAAATTGTTAATTAATAAAAATCTAAATAGAATACTAAATATTCTTTAATAAAATTTTTAATATTTCGAAATCAATTGAACGCTTACTTTGAATCATTATTTTATTCATTCATTTCTATTGAATTGAAATTCATTTTAAATTAATTATAAGTATAGAAAAAAAGTTTTATCAAAGTATTAAAAGTATTGAAAGTAATAAAGAGAAAGAATGCATTATTGTGTATATAATACGCGCGCGCACAATAAGATGAGTAAAAGATGAAAAGAATGGCGAATGAATATGATATTGAAATCACTTCTTTTAATACAAGTTCTGATTCAACATCTGATAATCACTTAGTTCTTAATAATAATCATAATAATAATGATTGGGATATCGATACGGCTACTATTGTTTCAATAACTTCTTCGTGTATTATTCTTATATCTGGATGTATTGCAGTTATTTGTCTGGTGTATGTCTTCTTCTTATATCTTGTCTTCTTTTGAATTAATTTTTTCTTTGTTTCTTAAGTTTATATATGAAAAAAACGGATAACAGATACCGGTCATCGAATAGGACATGTGCCAAATGTGGTCACGGATTGACTACAACTTCATCAAATGAAAGCAATCCTATAAGAAGTGAATCAATTCCTATAATTATTGCAACAAATGATGAGAAGAAACCTTCATTAGCTGTTTTGCGCGGACAACAATCAGAAGCATTATTATCAAAAACAAATCGAAATGAAAATTGTGAACAAATGAGAGGAAAATTACCACAAATTATAAGACAAATAGAAAATAATAAATCAATAGAAGTGAATGAAACAAATCCATATGCAATCAGTAATTTTGATGAAACAAAACTTAAGACAGAATTCGCTCAAACTTTTTCAGGTATTGAAAAATGAATGAATAAAAAAATGAATTATAAAATAGAATTAATTTAAAGGATTAATTGGTGAACCAGCATATATAGTAAAGAGTTCAATGTCAAGCGCACCACCACTTCCAATACAAAGTCAATGTCATAGTCAATGTTCTTCTAATCACGAAGAATTGATTCGTTGTTATGAATTTGGAAGACAACAGAATTTAAGACTTAATCCGATAACTAGTAGTCAAGCGATATCTTGTTTTGATGATGAATTGGACTTTTATCGTGAGGACACGCCCACAGATCCGGGTATTCATTCAACATTATTGTAAAAGTTCTTTAGCAAACAGTTAATCAATGTATAGATAAATTACTATATAATTGAGAATCTCTTATTCATTATTTAATTATTAATTATTTGTATAAATATTTTCATCAAAATCCTTTCAAATTAGATAATATTCAGGAGAATATTTTGTTCTTGATATTTAAAGAAGGCTTCAATATATCTCTCATAAGTTGAAATAGATTTCAGTTTTTAAAATAATTCACAACTCATGATTATTTTAATTACCTTTAAAATAGATTAAATTCATTCCATTATTCAGATGTTTATGTTTTCCTCAATTTAATTTAGAATTTTTTCATAAAATCACAATTCATTTAAACTTCAAAATCAATCTGAAAGCTAATTAAAGACTTTCAATAAAATTGACTAAAAATATACTTCAATATAACAGTAAATTGAAGTGAATCACAGTTTTGTGGTTTTAATTTATACTTTTGTTTAAAACTTGAAATTAGTTTGGATTCTTACAAAATATTTAAGCAATTTTAAGCCTAACTAGTATTGATTTACTGAACATATAAGGAAATTAGGAACACATATTTTAGGAAATTCAAAATTTTCTAAAATGAGAATTTCCAAAGGATTTCATATTCAATATACACCCTCAATGCCTATCTTTCCATTTGTAAATTCACATGAAATGCCAAACAGAAGATCTTTAAAGTCAAAAATCAAAATAAAATACTGGATAAATAGTTTGCATCAAAAATTGAAATATTTGATTGTTAAAATTCATTTCTACTAAAAACCTATAAAAAAATGTTCTTGAGATTCAGTTTTGATTCTGAGCCTTAATATAATACAATTTTGAAAAATATAATTGAAATGTATATTAAGAGAAAAAAAATTGTTAATGAAAATAAATTTTATGTTTTATATACAAAATAAAAGAAAATCATAAAAAAATTTTCAATAATCTAAAAGTTTTATTTAATAAATAAGTTTTAAATTAAAAATTAATTATTAATAAAATTTATTTTAAAGGCATTCGAGAGTTTACAAAATCTCCTCCAAAACCAAATGAAAGAAGACAAGGAATAGTTTTTCATCAGAAACCTGAACAAATCAGGTAATAATTATATCAATTTTTATAGCAAATGTTTGTCTTTTCTTTTAATAACTCATAAAAAAATTTATTCTAAAAAGATTTGAACATTCTTTCAATGAATTGGATTCGATTTCAGTAAATGCTGAGAAAAGTGTTTCGAGTAATAATAGTAGTGATGAAAAAAGTACGACAAGTAATGAAACCACAACTCCTATTAATTTTTCAAATGAAAACTTTGGAGCCATTCCTAGAGATAGAAGTCGAAAACCTTCGTGGAAATTATGTATGAGTTCAGCTACAAGTGAGTTATACTTTATATCATTACGTGACCAAAAATTCTTTATATTCTAATAACAATAGTTATGACAAGTTTTATTTGATGAAAATTACTGAATAGAGAAAAAGGATTTCAAAGTTTTGCTTTACTTATAAGTTATTAAGTTTTGTTAATCACAAGCGAATAATAATTTGTCTCAAATAAGAATTTATAAATTATAGTTCAAAATCTTTATATAAGTGTAAAATTTCAGATTGATTTTTAAATGATAGTTCTTATTCATAGTTTTTTACTGAATAATTCAGAATAATATATATTTTATATGAATATAAGTTATACAGAAATATTAAAATATATAGAAAATTTGATTTTGAAAAGTAAGCTAATAAAGTTGCCGTAAGTTAATTGGTTACTTTCTTTCAACACTACTTATAACTTAATAAATTATTTAGAGTGTGAGAAATATAGAATATTGATTCGTTTAGTGATGAGCACCAGCCCTAACATTGAATATGAAAGATAATTTTAAACAAAAATATCATGAGTAGTCTAGGCAACAAACAAACTCAATTATTCTCATCATATTCAACCATTATTATTTTATCAAAATTAGTAAAATATCAAATAAGTTTTTAATTCGAAATACTAAAAGTACAGAATCAATATTGAAAAAAGGTTTTATTCAATATTAAAATTACACATTTCTCAAAGTTTTACGTGTTTTGATAGCCCTTCCTTTTTATTGAATATCAAATAAAACTTAAGTTTGAAACAATATTTTTAATGTACAGTCACACCGAGAAAAGCTTGCAGATTAACTTATTATTGATTCTGATAACGCTTATCTTTCTCTGTTATCATCAAGAAACATAAGTTCAGTCATTTATATAGATAAATGAATTTGTATTGACTATTATAGAATTATTCATAGATTTTGAGTTCTAAATTTTCAACTTAATAAGTAAAAGATTGATTTTTAAATGATAACAGAGAAAGATAAGCGTTATCAGAATGAATAATAAGTTAATCCGCAAGCTTTTTACGGCGTAACTGTACTTTGAATACGGTTTATTCTACTAAATTGTTCAGAATTTTCATATTCTTATTGAATGAATCAAATTAGAATAGAAAATGATTGAATGAGTATATTTTGGTTTTACTCATAATTTTTGAAATAATAATAAATTAAGAAATTGTTAGAAAGAGTTTTTTCTTCTATTTTTTACAGTGAAATCTTCGTCATTATTGGGATCCGTTTATATGAAAGATGAATCAATTATGAGTGGATTTAAAGAAGGACTTTCTAGTGATGAACTTGAAGAAGAAGATGAAGAATATATTGATGATGATATGGCTGAAGAAGTAGAGGAAGAAACAGAAGAAAATACTTTGGGAACAAAATTTAAATATTTCAAAGTTGAGACTAAACAACAAAATGAAAGTGAGTCTTATATTAATAATGGTCTTAAAAATGATAATTATTTTCAACTTATTTAAAAAAAGGGGAAAAACAAAAAAGAGAAGAAAACATAAGAAGAAAGAAATTGTTGTCCAATAAATCAGAAATTGATTGTTGAAAAGACTGATATCTTATTGTCATTGAAAATAATTGTTTAAAAATGAAGAAAATTAATTTATATATAAATAGTTCATTTGTTATAATTAATGCTTCGTTTTTATTCAGAATTAAATTATTGAAATTTTTTGGTCAAATCTCTGTTTATATACAAAACTCTTTAGAAATATATTCCGGACAAATAATTAAATCTTTATATTATTTCAATGAGAATAAGAATCATAATATCATCAAAAAAAAGTTTAATTATCATTATTATTATTATTATTGTGCCTTTTTTTAAAACAATATTTCGAGCTTTTTGTATAACTGAAAAATCATCAGAATTTGTAAATATTTGTAAAAATCTGTGAAACTGTTTGACTCCTGTTTGAATTCAATTCAATGTTTCATTTTATTATTGTTTTTGATTTTAGAAATAATTCAATTAATAAAACAAATTATTATTCACAACATAAATATATATTAGATTAACATTTTATTATTTAAATGTTAAATTCTTTTGTCCTTTAATTTAACGGTAAAACAGGAATACAGCTAAAAATTTGATTTCTCTGATATTAATCTTAAAATTTTGGAAATTTGCTTAAAATGATCGAAAAAAGGAAATCTTTAATAACTTTTTAGAAAGTCTCTCAAATATGAGAACAGACATTGATAGACAGATTATACAACGAATAAGTCTAATAATATTTAGGTAATATTGTGAATGAGTGATGCACAAAAGCTATTTGTGAGCTGCACTGCACTTGAAGCTCAAGCTCAAACTTTAGCATTACTCAACTTAAAGCTCAGTTCTCAGACGTTGAGCTTCAAACTCAGTTCAAATGAAGTTCATTAAGAACTTCACAAATTATTTTGTTTCATATGAAGTATTGAACTATGAATCTGGTGTCATATTACACATGATATTGAAAATTTTTGAATAAATACTTTATTAAATTAAAATAAATATGATTTTCACCATAAGCTCAGAAGCGCAGTTCATTTCTTGCTAATTTAGAGCTTCTGAGCATTCGTTAATCAGAAGTGCAGCTTAGACACGGGCTTTTTGCACCCGCACCCGCGGGTTTGTGCGGGTACCCGTAGAATATTGCGGGTGCGGGTATGCCAAATTCTAGTGCAGCTCAGCTTTAGCGTATATTGAACTTTGATCTTTAACAATACACTGTCAACCCTATTGTGATTCAATTGTTAGTGATAGAGCTGTGAATTCCGGGAGAGCCGGGATTTACATTTTTTCAAAAACACTGGGAATCAACTCTTATATCATCCTTAAGTATATTAGGCATTAAGTTTATCGTTTGTGTTGTTTCAGGGAAAATGTGCTAAAATTAATTTTTGGAAATTATCATTAATTTTCGAGATATGCGGTAAATCTGCTTTTAGAGGGTGGAAATAAATATAGAAACTTTACCGATT
>JAQFXV010000868.1:0-17157 GCA_034694065.1 Camisia spinifer
ACACAACTATAAACCTACGCCCAATCGCATCATAATTATTATTTTATAGCAACAAATATTCAGGTTTTCACCAAAAACTATATCAAACTAGAAAATTGCGGAAAATGTTGGCTTAATTCATTCAATTCTATTAAATAAATACCTATTCCTGTACTGCTTATACTCTTCAATCAATTCAAACAAAACCCGCATTACTTTCACTAATTATACAAAATTATAATCATTGCTAGTCTTCTGTCTCTGAATAACAATAATACAAACTGTAAGCATAACAAACATTAGATCTATATTGAAAGTGAACAGTGAGTGACCTAATAGTTAATTAATTACATTATTATGATATAGTGGTAGCTCTTCTTCACTATATAATAACGTCATTCAGTTATCTGAAAATTATTTTCAATTCAACACAATATGAGTTGAGGCGCAGACTAAATAAAAAGACCCCCAAAGAAGTCGTATTATTCTTGTTATAATTTTCAACATAAATATATTATTAAAATATCTATTGATATAATAGTATAATATTATATACGTATAGATAATAGTAATAATAAAACAAGTCATGAGACGCACGTGTGCTTCGCGGCGGAGACGACACAACTCTAATGCTACAAATGTATAACAATTGTAGTTTACGTAAGTCTAAAGATTCAGTCAAAGGTCAAACACTATTACATAATATTAACCACAAAATTGAGATAAGAATAAGAGAGAAAAGAATCAAAACGGATGTCAAACCCAATCAACAGTGAATTACTAAATAAAATATCTTTTTCGACTGACTTCAGTTGGATCGACATTAAAAAAAATAGATTGTCATAAAAACTAAGGATTGAATGAGAAAAAATGTTTAGGTCTGTGAGTTAGTGAAGCAGAACATTATGTTTATTATTATTATTACATTGTGTGATATATAGTATTAGTATAAGTGTTGGTAGAGATAGTCCTAAGACTGATCTGTATTGAGACACACCCTCTTTCTCACACATATATACATAGATAGACTCATTCTGTGATAGATTGTAGAAAAAGTAGACTCAATACGACTTTCTGTGGAAAGCAATGGTATATCATTTTATGCATACGTACTATACATACAAGTATTACTAAATTCAATGCTTTAGTGCTTTAAACCCCTGTTTCGCGCTTTACAACAATTTCCACTACTATTGCTATTACTATAGAATACATACGAGTAATACATATATACATGTATTCACTATAAGACCATTCATTGCACTCAATACAGGCTTTTTTGGCGGCAATTCTTATTCCCCGCAAAAAGTCTTTTCTCTGCTATTATTTCTCTTCTACTCATTCTTTCATTCTTTAAAAATCTATTTCCTCTCAAAAGTTCAACTTTTAAATAATAAAATTCATACCATTTTTATCCTTTTCGTTACAATTATTATTATTAGTGTTAATGTTAATCACATTCAAATTTGATATCTTTCTCGTTAACATTTTCCACAAATATTACGAATAATGATAATAATGATAATATTGATAATAAAATAATAATAATATTGATATTATTTATGATGCACTAAAAACTGCATCAAATGTTTCGCTAATAAGTCTTTAAAACTTAAAAGCTTTTCACTAAAAACAAGTTTGAATTGCTTTCACTTTTAGTTATTATTGATATATATTCTCAATAATAATATTATATTGAATATCAAATTCAAGTTTATTTCATAATAAGTTGAGCACAACTGAAAATGTTGGTAAAAATCAGTGAAGCTTTTACTGCCACTGAGTTTAAAAGCCGGTTAAAGAATGAGATCCTATGAAAAGCTTCGCTGAGCTCTCTCTCGAACTCTAAGGGGGAGTATTGAAGGGGAGTCAACACTATATGCTATAGCGTAGTAATCATTCCGTTCACTAAATACGTCATAAACCTAATAGGGATTTATTATTGAGAATCATCCAGAACTTGCTTTATATATATCCCCATTATATACAGTTTGATTATTCTTTTACTTTTATGGCTAATCAGACAAAAATGACAAATATTTGAATGATCTTAAATATTTAAAAGGTCAATAAAACAGGTGCTCAACTCTGAATTCCTAAATCATTTGATAAAACATTTTTGTTTTCAATTTATTTCGCAAAATCAAAGTCCAAATGAATGCATGCTATTTAGTACTAAACACACATGTACTGCACATCTATAATCTCTTATTCCTGCGAAATTGATTCAATTCAAAACTAACAAAATATCATCAAATGATCTATTAATTCAAAGTCAAACTGATCTATAAGGAAATATTTGTCATTTATCCCTGATTAACCAAAATATTAAAACCAACTCATTATTTTTCTACTCATTCTCAATTAATTCTCACTATTGTTTTAATTCAATATCTGAGAGACTGTTAGTCATTAATAATTCTAATTATTTGATTGTTTAAATAGTTTTGATTTATAGGGATATCTTATTATCATTTATTATGAACGTAATTACCATTTGTGAAACTTGAGTGTCAATGAAACTTATAAATGTATTTTCACTCTAATACTCATTTAGCTCTATTTTTTAAGTATAAGCGGTCAGAAACTGATTGATTTAATTTAATTGATTCAAGTTTTAAGTGAAATTATGGAATTTAATTAGTTTTAAACATTTATCAGACATAGAACTATATACTATTGTGTAGGCATATGTCTGAACTGCTATACGTCTGTCTGAGGTTTTGTAACCGCGCGAACTAAAACCAATGCACTCAATACACTCGCGACCAATGAAAAACTCAACTTAATAATAATACAACTCAATGCTATTTTGTTTTTGCCACTGAACCAGAATTTTTGCGCCAAAATTACAGCTTAAATGTTTAACATCAATGAACATAACTATTTGTTATACATTGTCGTTGAAAAATATATTTAACTGGATCTTATTCAAAGCGAAAATGATTAATAAATGCGTAGTTATATACACATGTTGAGTGATAAATAAAAGCATAGAAAAAATTATTTATCCATGTTGATAGGCTGTAGTTGAATGTGAGTGAATGCGCGCTCTTCTGAAAGCATGCATGGGTTGCAATTACTGAATTATTGTGCAATTCTTATTGCTTTGCATCAATATTTTCCACTATGAGTTATAACTTGTAATGAATGACGCATTTCTTCCCTCAGATAGTCTTTTATGCTTTTAGGATCGATTCACGAGAATTTTATGTCTTAAACAACTTTATGAGTATATAACTTAAGACTAATTCTTACAATACATTAATGAAATTGAAACTTGTTATAAAAAGTTTCTTCAGAAAGATAATAAATTTCTTAATTGTTGTTTCGGGAAATTGTTTAGCTTTAGAAAAACTTTTAGAAAATGAATTGATTTAAAAAGAATAATTATAACAAAAAGATTCGGGCGTCTTATGTGTTATTTATGAAGAGATGAAAATATGTTGAATTGAAAAATAGCTGCGAGATATTGTTTTTACTAGTATTGAGCTTTAGATTCTATAAATATTCGGATCATTGACCAGCAATCAGATCAACAATGAGACCAACGTAGTATTTTTTATATTAAATTATAAGCAAAAACATGTCTGAAGACATAAGTTTTGCGTTAAGAGTCAGCTTTGGTAGTGTTTGATCACAGAGTGAAACGAATAAATGAATGCTATTGAAAGTTGTAGTAAAGTAAGAGAAATGAGAGAATGTGTACTTTAGGACAAGACGCAAGAGGTTTCCCGCGCTTTTAGTCCGTGAGAACTGATGAGTTAGATTGAAGTGAATGAAATATAGTCGAAAGAATGCTGTTGAACCGGGATTGGGATGCCTTGTGATGGCACTCAAACTCTGGTTCAACAGTTCATAGACTAGAGAAGGGGGAGACCAATGATGGGCATAAATGGGAGGAAGTATTCAACTTTGGGAACGAGAGTCCACTTTTACACAGGATGTTCACAAGTGCGCAGACAGTGGCGTAACTCTATTATTATTTTAATACTAGTACTCATTTATATTATATTAATAAGTAATAATAAATTAGAAGAAATAATAAAAGATTTCCAACTTATTAAATATGTTTTTCCTTTTATTATATGAGTATTTAATAGATATTCTCTATATCTTTAACCATTAAAGTAATAATAAATGAGTTTTATTATGTTTGAAGGAAGAGAGGTATGCCTTATATTATTATGACTGTCTATATGTTGTTATGCTTGAAAAATGAGTTCCGCCGCTAATCTTCACAATAAAAGGCTCTCGAATAAAAAGGTCTGCATTCCTAGCATTTTCGCGCCACAAATTCCAAACTTTATCCTAGGGTTCAATTCAAAACTCTTTTATTAAATTAGTATTGAGTCTCACACTTCTCATTATTTGAATTTGAAAAAAAGATTTTGATTTAATTTTCGATATAATTTAATTCATGAGATTGTGTCAGAGTTTCTTTGAAATGCTATTCGGAAAAATATGATCAAAGTCTGACAGTAAGCATAATTATTTTGATCATGTTTTTTATATTTGGAATTTTTGATTTTTGTTGTAAAATTTGAATAACTTGAAGGAATGTAAGAAAAGTTGAGAACTAAACAACTTGATTTATTTTTGGCTCATAGTTAGTTAGCTCATAGGTTTTTGTTTCTTTCTGACAATTAATAATAGCCAAAAAAGTTGCTCAGAAATACCGCACTTACTAATTGGTCTCAACCTATTAGCTAAATCTGAATAACTAGTTGTGTCAGTTTCTGTGTCAGTTTCTCATAAACAAACTTACGTTTTTCCCATAACTTTATGAATAATAGATTCATAATTTAATTCAACCTTAAATGGAAAATAATCAATGTTTACTTTACTAAACCGTCAAAATATTTATAATATGATTACACAAATACAATGTGCACTTTAAACCTATTACGACAAAACATGCAATCTCTCAATAACAAATTACTTATGAAGTATTGCTTTCTTATGTTTTTTCTTGTGAACAACACGTAATTCTCAATCTAAGAAAAGTCTATTTTTACTTCCTTTAGTTCTTTTCCTAATCATTCCAAACTCTAAATTAGATTTTTTCTTAACATCTGTGAGATATAGCCTTTTATTCTAACTTTAAAATTAATGGAAAAATATTTTATGGATTGAGGTCAGAGGTCTTTAGGTATAAATTACAAGAGTTCCGATTAAATGATTTTCAATCAGTCTTTTCTATTACAAATTATGACTTTTTCTTAATTTCATGATCAAAGTTCATTTAAAAGTTTGATTTTACGATTAATTTGTTTTATTTTTCATCTTATAATGGTTTACAATATCATTAATTCGATAGGAATTGAATTTCAAGCAAAAAAGCAATTTATCCCAAATGTAAATTTTTAAGTATTTTAAACTTATTTTATTAACTGATCAGAAATCTTAAAAACTTGGGGCGAAATCTGACCTTTACTTTAATTTACATAAATATTTATATAAATTTTCTTTATTCTATTTCTTAATTATATGTTTGATTCATAATTTTCTATTCTATATATAATCTAAGTATCAGTTCTCAGACTAGACCTTATTTCAAAATAACACTTTAGGAATTGTTTCAATAATTTAAAGAATTCAGATCGAAGTTTAGGTTTAATTTATTTTTGTTTTTGTTTGTTGTCAACTTCCAAATGCATCAGAATTGAGATCATGGAAAGGAAAACTATTTTGAAGACAAGTTCAAACACGAGTTGTCATGAAAAGTAGAGTAGTATAATATTTAGTAAATTAATTAATACACTATGGAAGTTAATTTTAAATTAATTTCAGTATGGTTTCATTCCAGATGTTTATAATTATCTTTGAAAACTATATTTAGTTTCTTAAGAAGTCTATCATTTAAAAGAAAACTTATGAAAACTTATGATAACTTATGAAAACCTAATCAAACTCAATATTAATCAACTTATTAATTATAATATACCACTAGATTAATGTGTTTTATAACAAATACCAATTCCTTAAATATTATTCTATAAATTAATTCAAAACAAATATTTATCTCCGAGATTATAATTATGTGACTATTATTTATCCGAATTATAATTTATAATACAATTTATTAGATCATTAAAAAAGAAATTTAGTTAAAACAAAGACTTGAAGTTCATGGCGTTCATTGCTTTACTTTATTAGTTATTATAAATTTTGATTTTAAGTAAACTTCGATTGAGTCTGATGTCTAATAACAGAAGTTGATAAACCCTAACAGAAGGCGAAACCATTGATCCCAAACTTAATGATATCGACTAAATATTACAGTATTGATTGAGAACAACCCTTATTGAGAAAGAAGTAGATAATTATAATATTGTTAATTATTGTTTTATAACTTCAATAATCTTTTGTGCACAACTAGAAATGCTGATCATTATTCTACAGTAGTTTAATTTGAAAGGTTGAAGTATCGCATAGTATGGAATTGAGTGAGATAGTGAAGAGCATGAGCTGATACAGGAAGCTTTTGACTTCAAAATCTACACTTTTGGACAAACCACACATTCAAAAGTCCCAAAACTAATAGATAGAAAAACTTTTGCATTAGTCATAAGACTTTATCATAAGTTATCAAAACTCTTATCATCTGAAAAACCCATTGCAAAAAGTTTAATCTAAGCTTGAACTTAATTCAGTGATTAGAAAAACAATATCAAAGTTTTAATAAAATTGATAAATCTTATTAATGCGTTAATACTATCTCTTATTAAGTGGTAAAATGCTTATCATTTTCATTGGTAAATGTTTAGAAAATACAAGTCTTATAATAGGAGAACTCGATTGTTAGTCATATTTTGTTTTACAGTTAAAATTTGTTATAAGACTTTTTCATATTTTGAGGCTTCAAAAGTGTACATTTTGAGGCTTCAAAAGTGTACATTTTGAAGTGAAAGGCTCAATGTTTCTAGATAAGCTCACGATCTCAATTTACTTAACCTTTAATAAAACTATTTCAGGATTTTTCAGATCTTTTGCTTAGTGTAAGTGTTAGAAGAAAAATTGCCTGAAAGCCTCCATTAGCTCTTTAAGAATTGAGAACTTCAAGCTCTGAGCTCAAGCTTAAACTCATGATTATAACTAATCTTAGATTAAAACTCACTGAAAAGAGCTGATGCTCTTCACTAGCATGAGATCGTATAAACTTCATATTCAGCATTTTAGTGCATGTCATTTGAAAAATGTATTTGAATTCAATTTTACGATTCATTTGATTTTCTGTATTCAAACAGATAACCAACGCAGTGGAGTATTGGGTAATGTTTAATATAGTCTCATGTCCTCTTTTCACGATAACAAACCTTGGCTTCATATCCTCGTCCTTACGAACTAAAAAACTCCTCTTTTTGCGCACTATTTTCATAACAATTAATGTTTTTTCAATTTTCCCCAATTTCATAAAAATTTTTTATTAATCATTTTAATCCACTTCATGTTCACTCTATCAAAACAGCTTTATTAACGTCTATTTTCATAAGAATTGAGCAGAAAATATTCAACCAATTTCAACACTAATTTCAATGTTATTTCTAATATGTTTTGACTTAACAAAAATATTTACAATTTTTGAGTTAGAATATAACTCAAAGTTACTTTCTATAGAAAGAATTCAAGATCAAAATTGAAATCCTGAATTTATCCTTCCAAGTATTCTCTCAATGGCTCGAAAGCTTCCGTAACAGATAAATTGTTTATTTATTTACGAAATTTTCTCAACTTCAGGAACTAAAGCGAGTTTTAATAACTTCCTTCACAATAACTCCGTTTAGAAATGTGTGGGAATTGCTTTTGAAATTACAAGATTTTACAATTAAAACTTCATTTAAGTGCCTTTATTTGTATAAGAAAATAATATAATTTTAATGGAGGAATAAAAAATAAAAATTTACTGGAATTTTGTCAAATCAAAACATTCAAACTTTTCATTTTCTTTTATCCTTTACATTTTATTCATTATTTATCATCACTTTTTTTATTATCTGGAAAAAATTAGATTTTAATTTATCATTGAATATACATGAAAAAGACTGAATCAAAAACATAATAAAAATACTATAAAAAATTTGAATTATAGCTACAAATTTTGTTTGTTGAGAATTTTTTAAATATAAACGTAAAAACCTAGGAATATGTCAATGAAATATTTAATGAAGTAATTAAAAAAACTATATGATTGTATTTATGTAAAAATATTTTGATAAATAGTCTTTTAAGTTGTTGTCGAGGTTGACCACACTCATCGAATATTGTGAAATCAGGGAAATTAGCAAATTTTTAAAAAAAAACATAGAAATATTCAACTATTCCCTTTAGTGAAAAGTCATTTTTTAAATTTTTTGGTAAATTAACATTTTGAGCAAAATTTAAATTTATTCATGAAATTGAACCATAAGTATTGAATTTAGTTAACGATTACAAAACTTCATTGAAATCATTTATCCATTATTGAATTGGATAGTATTGATCCGAAAACATTCTCATAAATGTGATGAGTTTTGAACTGTATAAATATCGAAAAAAATCCGAATCTGACTCCTGGACCTGAAAATGATTAACTCATGCCAACCATAATGTTATTAGAGTTGTTTTGATTAGCTTTAATTTGAAAACGAACTTTAGATAGAAGGGAATATAAGCATTGATTCAAATAATTAAGATTATAAATTAATTGACGCCATAATCAGCAAAATCAATTTCTTAATATATTCTATATGTTAAGATTTTCCTACGCCTTATTCATGAACTTCCGTTCTGTATTCACGTGGGATAGTATTAGTTAACAGTATAATAAATTGGTATTATCAAAAAACTCGATCTATTCATTGATAAAATAAAATGAGGACATAAATTCAGTTGTATGATAAGTTCTATCGGTATAAATCCAATCCAAACGTTTCAAAGGATAAAGACCTAACCGTAAACTTTACATTAAAGTATCTGTTTTATAATGGAGTCGGTTTGGAGTTTTATCGTCATGTATTTGGTGTAAAGCTATTAGTGTTTTAGCTTTAAAAAAATCGAATGTTTTTCCATGATTTATAATCAATATAATATTTATATATCCTTCTCGTTATCAATACCCATATCCTTTACCTCAGTAAAGGTCCTATTTATTCATAGATATTCGTATATTTAATCATTCAATATTTCTTTTCAATAATACTTGTACTGTAGAATGTCATGTCTTTTTGTGAATGTTAGAGTACCAGAAAAGTTATACATTAGCTTATAAAGTATAACAATAAATACTTCAATATTTGTTTTATCTCATAAATAAAATAAATCCTCAAAATTTTTCAAATAAATCTTGATCGAGATAATAATGTTCACAATTTTGCGTTATCCGAAGCTTTATCTGACATTTAATTAGTTTCGGGTGTTTCGATCTTTCAATTTTTTTTATTCAAGTTTATGTGTTACTCATCAAAAAATATTCTATTGGAATATTCTATCTATGAATCTAAATATTAAATAATTAAAAACATAAAGAATTATATTGTATATGAACCTAATTTTACTAATAAAATTCAACTTTCGCCTATAAATCCGGTAAATAATGAGGCCATAAATAAAGTTTGGAAGCTCATGATTCACAAGTGATCCCACTCTAACAGTTATCTAAGCAACAAGTCTTGACGTAGGAATTGATTTCCATAATAAAAGAGTTCATTCATGAAAATTTAAATCTAATTTCTTTATATGAGTTAATTGTGATTTCTTAGAGTAAAATAATAAAAAATAATATTTGAAAATTATATGAAAGGATTTTGTAATCTATTTCCCTGTGTTGAAATTTTTGAGAAAAATAAAAAAATTATTTAACACATTTTGACATAATTGTTGAATAGAGTCTCACACATTCCACATGTTATTAAAAATGCATAATTTTCCAAATTAAAGGTTATATAATAGTGAAATAATTTTTTCTTTATCACAACTGAACTTAATTAATTTGAACTCTATTTCTAAGAATCGCCCACAAATTCTTCCCACACATGTCTGCTATAAACTATCGAAAAATCATGAGTAATTCCCGAAAATTCTTTGTTAAAATTGTCTTATATTTATTTCTCATGATCTCTAATTTGTTATCTGTTTAATATTTGTCAGATATTTGTTATGTGGAGTTAATAAACAGATAAGGACTTTCCTTCTGGATGACTTAAAATCATAAGACTTTGATGAGTATGTGTTAACCTATGATTGCTTATATAGAAAGCATCATAGGATGAAACTTGGTAACAGCTGGTCAGAAAGTTGCCAATTGATAAAGAACTGTTCAGAGAAATTTTTAATTCCCATCCAATCTCATTCCCAACTAATGATTTATTTATGATCAGCAGTTTAATAAATAATTCTCAAATAAGTTAAGTAATGGTAGTTTTGAAAGTTATTCTTCAAAAAAAAATTTCAAAAATTTTCAAGAATCTGTAATATTAATGAAAATTTCAAATTAATTTTTGTTGGAATACTCACTCCCATACCATCACTCAATTTAATTCCATTTCCATACTATAAATGCTTTCAATCCCATTACCATCTTATTGAAATAGACGATAAATAATAAGTGGGAATAACTTTTTTTTTAATTTTTAAACTATTCTTTTGAATCTTCCTAATTATTAACGATAAATTCTTAAGGCATTCGAAAATTAATGGAATAATTTAAGGTTCAATGTTTAAAACTAATATTGTTGTAATTTATTCGATAACAATTTTCCCATAATTTGAATAACATAAATAGTTTACATGAATTATTTATAATGCCTTATTAATAAATTTTTTCAAAATTCATTATTAACAATACTTCTCAGTGAGAAGAGAGTATTGAACCATATTTTTATGGTTTCCTTAGAAATAGAAAATTATAGTAAAAAAGTCTTGAATCCTTTAATTGAAATAAGACGACATTTTTAAGGTTAATGTAATAGTTGACTAGCGGACCGACCAATAGATAGGCAGCCCGAGACATAGACAAAGTTATAGCATTTTTTACTGTCTAGAAAAATAGTACTTTCAAAATGTTTGTTTCCTATGGAATGTTGAATTTTATGCGATGTGTGAACAACTTTACAGAACTTTATTTAGACATTTGTTCAGTGATTGCCCTGAGTTGAAGCCAATTATGACATCCTAACTCATACTGATATTAACTGATTTCCATGTAATGCAAGCGAGTAATACCGACAAAGATCTTCCTGATCGCAATGTCAGTTACATAATACGTAGTAACACGCTTTGCATTAAACATTGCTTCGTTCTCATCCTGCCCGCTCGAGTCTAACATTCCCCAAAAGGTCAAAACAACATTTCATAATCGCCTACTATTACTTTCTAAATATGAAATAACACATAACGGCTGTGTTTAACTCTCTACTCATGTTTTATGATTCTTAATCAGTAGACTGAGAACTAGAGGATTATCCCAATGACTAGTGAGAAAAGTAGGATAAATAATATGGGGACATAAACACAATATTATGTTATTTAGTTTAATGCATTCCAAATGGAAGTCTAATATTTAAGTCATGATTAAACCATTTTCTCATTGATTTAGTTACGCCTCCGCTGCCTCTCAATAATATACTTCATATGAGAATTCGTGGGATTTCTGATTTATTAGGAATTTGACTGACTTATAGGCTTTCAGAGAACCATTATTTCTGCTTAAATTAAACATTACAGCCGGAAAAGTGAAAACAGTTTGACTAAACTTGAAAACGATTTTTCAGAACTTTCATTATAATTCAATTTAATCTAATTTTGCCAATAAATAAATGTAATTTTCTATTGATAACAGCTCTGGAACTGCATTAAAACCACTTTGAAATATCTGGATTGTAGGATATTTGTCTGACCTAATAATTGTTAAATAGTTTTATCAATAATTGATGAAAAGTCTCAAAATATAAAATACTTATGAGTAAATTTGAGGTTTAAGTTCTTAATTTTATCATTTTTTATGACATTTCCTTCTATTCAAAGAATGTTTTATTATTATAATTGAATAAAATATTCGAATTGATAGTTATATTTTTATTAATAAATATGATTTATATTTGATTGTCATAATTCATAAGTTAAGTTGAATTCTAACTATCGCAGGCATGAAGTATTATTGTATTTATATTGAGTGGAAAATTGTCACGTCATTGCAATATTTTGTTATCAGTGTTTTTTGATTGCTATTACAATCTCATAATTGAATGATATAGTAGTGGGTCTCATAAAGATGTGATACATAAGCATATGTCTGTCGCCAGAATATATGACAGGCTATTTAAACTTATCTGACAAACATTTTACATACTCATCCTTTAACTTAATATGCTTTATAATTAATACCGACCAAATTGTAGAGCATAGTAACTCATCATATGCTAACTCAATGACTTAGACAAAAGTTAATGAACAGGTCAAATCGCTGTATCATTTTTCATTTAAAGTTCCTCTTAATAGTTCTTTTGTTCAATTTTTTCGTGTCGAGACTGTACAGTTCCTGCAATTGGGTTTGATTCTCAGCAGATTGTAAGCTCTCGATCCCAGACTTTTCGATAATTATCCAATTATGTCCCGCATCTATAAATCGCATGAATCACTACATCTGATAAATGAATTCATTTTCAAATTAGCTCTCAATAAATGATTCAGACTTCAAAAATGATCTGTTTTATTGATAAATTAAATTTTGCAAATGTTCTTTTGGAAGAGTTCATGATTTATAAAAATTAATTTTTCATTTATGATTCAATCTATTTTTCAAATATTTTATTATTTTGTTGGGCAACAAATTTATTAAGCATAGAATGTAATTATATATATTTTGTTTTATCATTTGTAAAGCATAATAAACTCATGTTTGGCAGAAATATATTAAAACCCAAGTTTTATTAAACCTCTCCCACTCATATCAATTAGTTTAAACATCAGCTCAACAAACAAATGTACAGATTTTATCTAATTGTGAATCATATGTTTATGTAAAAAACATTGAAATGAAAAAACTTGTAAATATGTGTCGCAATATGTCTATCATTTGGGTTTTAGAATAATGATATAAAACTAGCTTTGGATTTGACCTTTTTTGATGGTATAATATTGCAAAAATGCACAGTTCTATACCTCTCTTTGAAAGGGCAATCATATTATTCTTCACTTACCGTTTGGTAGTGAAAACACCTGCTTTTAAGCATATGTTTTTACTGTGTTTTTAGACCCCGTATTACCTGTAATCTCACTTGTTGTTCGGCTAACTCGTATGCCATTTAAGGATTCTATCAAATATCATTAGCATATATGGTATGAGAAAACCCCTCATTTGGCAACATTTAATTTCTTTTCGAACAACTGTCTCTCAAACGACTCCAAATGCAATCATTTCAATCAAATAAAGACCTTATTCAGAACAAGTTTCAAATTATTTATACAAATTATTTTTTTGCTTATCGAACAAACATTTTAACTTTTCTATTATTGGAAAAATTCAGACCATTAATAATACACTAGAAAAATATGCCAAAAGTTTGCATCATTTGATTAATTTTATAAAAATTGAATTTTCTATTATCATTGAATTTATATAATGTTACATAAATTGATTTAAATATAGTTTTTATGAAGAAGTTCTCTTTAAATGTCTAAATCAATCAATTGCTGACTTCTGATGATTGTTGTCTGACTTGTATCAACTAAATTGATTTTTTCCTTGAAAAAAAAGAATCTTTTCATGAAATTTTTACTTAGAATCGAAAAACTTGTTGATGCCTTTAATATTTACAAAAGTCATTTGCTTCTGGACTTTTTCATTTTGTCACTTATTTGAAAAGCTCTATTTCAAAGAAACCGAAGGTTATTATCATATTTTAAATAGTGATCAACGATATAAAAAACTAATAGTTTAAAGCGTTTAGTTGAAGAAAAGATTAAGTTTGCTATTTGCACAGTTAGAGAGCCATCTTTATAGCTGATCAATAGTTGCTAACCTCTATCAGCTCATTCTCTAGATTCATAACTTTAATAGTTTGTAACAGCAAATGAGGTTAATTCAGTTTCGTGAGAGTATAATACTTCGTAATAATTGAGTTCATCATGAACTGTACACATTGCGCACGAATGCATTTTTGCGACTTCTAAATAAATTTCACTTATGATTTAACATCATGTGATTCATTTGAAAATTATGTTTTCTAATAGTGATCATGTGAAGAGGGTTTTGATGAGCCATAATAAACTTTTTGATAACAAATTTTATACACTTTATTTAAGCATAACTTCAGCACAAATTAAATATTGCTTTAATTATGTTGTGCTTAAACATTAAAGAAAAATAAATGTACCCAATTATTACTTTAAACATAAATTCAAGGAAAATACACTCAAATCATTAATTTAATAGAATTTTAGTTTTATTCGAAAATAACATACATTATAACGAAACTATTCAGCTTCAAGTATATGAGTTGCTATTATTAATATTATTATGCATATAGTATTTGTAAATTTTGACGTTTAATATCTTTTATAATTTGATTGATTTTATGCATTTTCATCTTCAAAAGAAGTCTGTCCTTATTTGAGGAAATGAAATGCTGAACAATTGACAGCAAAAGTTTTTATTATTTATAGCGCTTTCCATTAGTTATTCTTGAAAAGTAAAACACAAAACTATGAGAATAACTTGTTTCTGTGAGGTGAGTATTGGCTAAACTTTTGGTGTCAATTGTGAATCTGAAGGCAATAACTTTTTATCGAAAGCAATATTGGTGAAGGCATACATGCATGACAAGCATTGCACTCCAGTCATCGAAATATCATCAAAAATATTGACAGCTTTATTTCAGTCCCTATAAAAACGGGTTAACTTCAGTCATACTTCAATTAAATAAATATATGGGCCAAGGGATGTGCTAATTATTATATGTCAGTCTCATTAACAATATCCAAAAATATAGATCTTTCAACTATTTTGGACATTCTCTATGAGACAATATTTGTAAACAGAAATTAATTTTATTCCTCTTATTCATTCTTTGAGTCATTTATAGCGGAAAACAAGTAAAAAACATGTTCAGAATTAGTAATATTTAAAAATAGAGATTAAGTAATATTTTGCTGTGGACTCGAATAATATAAGTATGCATTTTGATAAACACAACTCTAAGTTGGCCTCAATATCATTAAGCATTTTTCAGTGCTGTACTCCCAGTATAAATATAGAAAAAAAGTGCTTAAGCAGAGTAAACATATTGTGTAAGAATGTGTTTTGAGTTTCTAAACTTGTTAAAATATGTTTCAAGTTGACAATAATCAGATGAGATAACGGATTGAGATCAGACTCTATCTTTAGTTATTAAGACTCACCAAAACAATGAGTTCACAGCCCCTTATAGTCAATTTTTCATATGGAAATTCAACCAATTTCCATTCATGGGTAGGACTATTCAAGTAATATTTTTCGCATTAAATGCTATCCTAAAACATCAGCTTAAATAATATGCGTGTTATTTCGTCTGAAACTCAAAGATAAGATTCAGAACATTGTAAATTACTGTTAAAAATAATAATTATGGATCAATGATTTGAATATTAATATATAAATATTAATTTATTAGAGTTCAAATAACTAAACTCCCAAATGTTTGTTCAATAAAAGCAAAAGATCTAGCATTTCTTCAGTTTATATTAACTTATTATTATATACTATTCATTTTGAAACTTTATCAATGATATAAAAAGGCTCACTTGAGAGCAAAACAAATATCCCATGATTCTGTGGAAAAACACACAAACATAATATTCTCAGAATTTTCATCGATAAACTCAATTCTTTATAAACTATGCAATTCTTGAAAAGGCTTAAGCCTATCCTATTCTGGTTATTTCAAATTCCATGCAATTTTTGTGGAATGATGTGATATTACTCAGAAAAAGTAGAAATTCAACAAACCAAATTCTCCTCTTTCAATTTAATGAGAAAAGATTAGATCAACAATTTCAAAAAGTTGATCAAGAGTTGGTTTATAATATAAATACGAGAATATTAAACTTTATACTTACAATGTTATGCTGATTTTTTTAAAACGGCTGTAGTTTAAAAGCTATAGTATTTAACAATATTTTATGGCAAAATTTCGGAATTTTTCAAATAACGTCAATAAAAATTTTGGACTCTGATAATGGTTTATTATTATAAGATAATACACCTATTTATAGTTTATCATTAAATGGGTTTTTGATAGGATGAATCTTCCCAATTTTGAATAACATAAGATGAAATGGTGCTCCTATTGAAAGGTGAAATAATTATTATTTGAAAAATTGTCAACAAATATCTGGAATGAGAACTTAATAAAGTACTAATTCTTTGATATCCAAAGACTTTTTCAATCATTTCGTTGACACATATTTGGGAATAAGGAATCTATTGATACTGAAAAGGCTCGAATAATTATTTTTTTTCACGAGAAAGTTTTATCGAATAATTCACTTATTCCAAGCTATAATACTTTCTTAATCTTTAATTTGGTGAAATATAATACTTAATATGGTATAACATTATTTGAAAGTGGATTAAAGCTTTAGATGAAATTAATCAAAATTATAATAATATTAATATGACAATAAATGAGTGTTTCCATCTTATCTGAAAAGGCTATCATATAATTTTTTTCTCAAACTTTTTGTAGCAAAATAATAGATCTATTTGGAAGCGCTCACAAATACCCTTAAGTTTCCAATTTTTCTAACAATTTTTTAGGGACATTTGATATTTAGGAAATGATTTTTTTTGAGAGGAAGACAAAACTATTTTTCAAGGTTGAAATTATCGATAAAAGTTAATAAATGTATCAGTTGGAAATTTTTAATTAATCTGAACAACCTTTGCTTTTTCGATAGTTGAAAAAAGTTTAAAAATACATGAAAGGAAATAAATTTCCGGTTTAGAAAAACTTTTGCATTAGTCGTAAAAGTTTTGAGTTATCAAAACTCTTATCATCTAAAAAACCGATTGTTAAAAGTTAAACTTTAATTGAGTGAAATGAAAAACTAAAACTATCGCTTATTTCGGGGCAAATTTTTTATTAAAATTAATTGATAAAAGTTTTAAAAACACAAAACATACAATATGAGAACCTAATGACTCAATTATTACTCATATTT